>PVJS01024590.1:0-28551 GCA_004027185.1 Glis glis
GAGAGAGAGAGAGAGAGAGAGAGAGAGAGAGACTATGAGAGTAGGAGATGAGAAATGTGAATACTTTCTGGGGAGTTTGGAAAAATAACTATTTTACTAACAGGATCCTCACATAATTTGTAATAGTCTGTGTATCCAGTTAAATACACCTTACTACTTCATTTTACTACTTAGGAGAGCCAGCTATTATCATGTCCATTTTTTTATATTTTATTTACCACTATTCATTGGCGATGGTAGTTTGGTTTTGTGTTGGAATTCCTTAATTATCAAGGAATTCATGACTTACATAGGGTTCTAGAATAGTTATTAATGTTTATATCTAGGTAGCATTTTACCCTTTACCTGTATAAAAAGACAACTTTATCAATTGTGGGAGCATGTTATTGATATGTGGTTTTTAGAAGAGAAACAGTATCAAAAATCCTATAGCACATTTCAAAGCTACTTTACCAAGAATTCCAATAGGAGCTGTTCATATGGTGGGTGAATTATTATTGCACATTCCATAATACAAAATGAACACCTTCCTGCTAGCAATTACCTCCAACAATGGCCACTATCATTATATATTATTTTGAATTAATCTACTATATGCTGTTAAGATTCAGAATGGAGTTAGGTTCATTATTCTTTCAATAAACAGCTAAAAGAAATAAATCTAACTAGCCAGGCATGGTGGCTCATGCCTGTAATCCCAGTACATGGGAGGCTGAGACAGGAGGATCACAAGTTCCAACACAGCCTCAGCAACTTAGCAAGATCCTGTTTCAAAATGAAATAGGGCTGGAGGTGTAGCTTAGAAGTAGAGCCCCCCAGGTTCAACCCCAGTATCAAAAGAAGAAGGAGGAGGAGGAGGAGAAGGAGAAAAAGAAAAGAAAAGAAAGAGAAAAAGAAATGGGCCTGACCTTTTATAAATTGACTGCTGCCTGGTGCAACACAGGGATGACTCACTAAATCACTATGCCTAAAAGTGATTTTACTAGGTTTTTTTTTCCCAATTAATGTAGCTGGAACCTATCATCAATGGGGAGTGGTAGATGTTGGAAGTAAGATAGAAAAAAAATAGTAAGTTTCTAGAGAAAAATTAATTTCTGTGTACTGCCTGAGTTTACTTTATCTCTAAATTAGTATGTTAAAACACTGGCTATTCTGGTCCCAATTTGTCCTCAAGCAACACTTTAAAATCTTATACACATTTGGTCTAATAAAATATGAATATTTAAAGACTTTTTGGCCAAATATTAGGGGATGAGATCTTCTTGTCATTTCCTAAATTAATGAAGAGAGAATTTTTACAGGGTATAAAGGGTAAGGTTCAGAAATCCAGGTGGCAAACTTCTACTAGAAAGGCTTATCAAGACAGTCTTCAGGATAACATTGAGACAATCAGATACAATCAGATGCTATTTGTTCTTGTCTCTCAACTCCTTGCAGATAAGGTCTCCTTTTTAAAAATATTTTTAAAAGTCAAGATGCATGTTCAAAATGTATAGATCTCACAAAGTCTCACTAAAACTAGTTTTGTCCAAAATTAGTCTCTGGGAACATGACTGCTCACTAGTTTAAGTTTTTTGAAATAACATTTGTCTTTCTTTTGTTCTCAAAGTGATTGAGAGCAATGGTATCCATTTTAATTTTTATTTCATAATTGGGGTTGCTGATAATTGGACATTCTCTGGTCAATAATAGATATCTCACTGTATGTTCTAAAACCTGAAGACTGGTGCTTTGTTCATACTCAATTGTTAAAACGAAATTAAACTGTTAAATGTCAACATCAGACATCACTTTCATATGATTTCTTTGTAAGTGCTCAAAATTTTGTGTCTCAAGATGAGAGAAATGTTGTCAATGGCAAACGACCTGCAAAGGCAATCTCATCCTTGGGTCCACCAAGAAAGAAGTGCTAGCAAAATAATTATTGAGTATATTTTAGTTGATATATTTGAAAGTTTGACTACATATGGATAATAATTATTTATATTCCATTTATTAAAAGATGTATAGAGTACATAATTTAAACATATCTGCTTTGATAACCTTTTTTACATTTGCTTTTGAAATTCACTTTTGATACTTAACAATCAGAAATTATTCAACATATTTATTTTATATTCCTTAAATAATTTTAAAACTATATTTCTAAATATGCAAATGAATAATAAATGGCTGGCTACCTGTCTGAGTATCTTTTAATAAAATATATGGATAATTTGATTTAATATAGAGAACATTAAGGCAGAATTTGATACCTGAGATGAGTAAAAATTATGAAACCTATGTAGTGTGATGAATGTATAAAATGTAACAATTTTGGTGAATGGATAGCTATCCCCAAATGGAAATTGGTGCATGTTTTTATGTTTTGGCAAAACATTTGTCAAGCTATTACTGCTATGTATTAGGTCTCAGAACATAAGTTGAGAAAGCCTTTAGTAAATTATTAGAGTATTTGATAAAAAAGATTTTGGAGTGTGTAGCCTTATCGCCATAGCCAAATGCTTCCTTTTCTGCCCAAAATAATGCAGATTTTCCTCCTATTGGGTTCTTGTTTGTGAAATTAAGTCAGTAGACTGTAGAAGGGTGGGTATAGGAGGATAAAGATTTATTTATTTAATTTTTTTGTGGTACTGGGGATTGAACCCAGGGGCATTTTACCTCCAAGCTGCAACCCCAGCCTTATTTTTTAGTCTTCATTTTGAAACAGGGTCTCACTAAGTTGTGGAGGGCCTCACTAAGTAGCTGAGGCTGGCAGTGAACCTGTGAGCCCCCTGTCTCAGCCTCCCAAGTACTGGGATTACAAGCGTACGCCACCATGCCCAGGTTATAAAGATTTATTTTAAGTCAAGGAAAGATAAAAGACAAAAACCACTCCCCCACACACAGGAGGGAAGGGCCCCAAAAGAGAGTAAGCATTGAAATCCTTAGGAGGGGAGCTTTTATTCCTTTTTGTGGTCCCGCATCTGCTATTTTGTGATTGGTCAGAATTGGGTCTTGGGGGCCCAGTATCTTTTGTTCAGTTTCAATCCTTAATTGGAATAGTTATTTTGTGGGTTGGTGGGCTCTAATCTCCTGGTGCCACTGGTCTGTTCACCTTCCTCCAACCTTGTTTACACTAGTTGTCCTTAGAATGTGGCCCACAGAAAGGCTGAAGTTTTGTTTTTATTTTCAGTTCTTGCCTGGTAATTGTAACCCTTATATCTTATTAACCTTCCCTGTTTTTGTTCTTTATACAGATGGCCCCTTAACCCTTCCTGTTCCCAGGTCCTCTGACCTGCCTCTTCACCATTTTCAAAAGGTCTTACAAGAAAGATATAATTGCAGATGTGGTTAATCTTAAATAATCAATTTCTGCCTATAATCTTGATCTAAATTGACTAAGTCCCAAATTTTGAAGATTTTCAGAGTTGAGAAATCCAAATTTTCTAAACTAAACAGAAGGTACTAAATGCCTCAACAGAAAATAAATTATGGTTTTAAGATTTTGTTGAGTAGTTGGACAGTAAAAAACGTTTGCCTAGCAAATGTCAGGTTATGAGCACCATTCTGCCAAAAAGCTATTGTTTTGAAATACTTCAAAACAGTTGCCATTAAGCTAAACTAAAGCAAATAGAAGAGCAGAATGCATAAGATGATAGATAAAATCACAAAACAAACCCAGAAACAAAACAAATAAAAACCCTCTGGGCATCAAACTATGTCTTAAAACACATTGGCTAAGATGATGAAGTACTGGAAGGTACTGTAATGACAAAATAAATAAACATAGAGCAAGCAAAAAACAAAGAAAAAACAAGAACAAAACCAAGACCAGCTAGATTATTTTTGCAATTCCTCCACACTTAAAATATTTCCTGGACACATGAATTTTCACAAGCAGAAAATGCACTGTGAAAGTTATGAATCCTTAAAAAAGGTCAAACTCAGCTGGAGTCATGAAAGATAATAGACAGGAGAGATCATTGCAGAGGACAGAACCAAGAAAATAACTCCACCACCAAAATATCGAGTTTTCGTAATTCTTATCAATCAGGGTTTGGAATGTACTCCTGGATGCTTCTCAAGATGTCCATTTTCAACAGGTAAGTTTACCACAGTTATCATGTTCTATCTCCATAGTTATATATTGCTGATGTGTATGGGGGAAAGCATGCATTTTTTGCATTATTGTGCTTTTCATAAAGATACATCTACTCTGATGGGGTCAAGTATCTCTGAAGATATGAGAACTCAAGCAAAAACTAGGTCAGACTTAGTTTATACTGGAGGTAACGGTGGCAAATTCGTTTTCCATAAATTTTATGTATGGAATACAGTATTTATGTGGAACTTAGGCAGAGAGATAGATCCCAACAGACACTGATAATGGCCTACCCAATACATATTCTCAATCTTTTATGAACAAAATTCCAATTTTGGTCAGGGTGACATTAGGCCCAACCTGAAGGAATAGGTCACAGATTGGTTTCATCCAATCATGCCACTTCTTTTTGTAAATCTATTTTTATTTTTATTTTGGTTAGGAATATTAATATATCTAGTTCTAACAAATAAAACTTAAGTAGAAAATTGGTGAGGCAAGGTGAGGGTTCTGGTGTTTCAGTTAAAGCTCTAACCTTCTTATTAAGGAGAACAAATGCCCTTCCTCAAGTGTGCTGCCTTTTCTTAGTATTATAATAATGATGAAATTGTTCCTACATGGATCTTAACTTATACTGAAAGTTAAACAGGTATAAGTAAATCTAGGCTATGAATGCAGTTAGAGTGATTCTAGATCCCATTCTTTCACCAACTATATTCAGCTGCACCCTGGCATATGTATTCACCAATAAGAATATATATAGCATATAGCATTTCTAAAGGTAAATAATAAATGCTTGGACGAATTTGTTGAACAACACTTCATTATGGCAATGAAAACATATATGACTGATCTCTTGGATGAATATTTTTAAAATATATGCTTTAAATGTGTTTTTCCTAACAATCTTCCCACTTAATAATCTCCAAATATCATTCTTGATCACACAAAGGAACTTATGTCTTCATATTTTGGCCTAATTTACATAGATCTAGCAAAAGATGTTAACGAAAGAAATTCCCTTTACTGTGCCATTTCCTGAGATCAGCAAATTTATATCTATATAGAAATTTCACTATGAATATATTATTAGACTTTTTATATCCTTTGTTACTATTTTATCATGATATTAGAAGCAACTCCCCCCTCAAAAACAAACAAAAAATCTTTCTTTGTTGGATTACTTCTGTAATATATGTACATCTTGTTGAATTATTTTTTATTAGTGCATTGTATTCATACATCTTGATGAAATTTAGAGTGATGGAGGAATACATGCACACAGCATTCAGTGAGCCCTCCTTCAGCTCCATTCCTCTCCCTTGCCCTCCCCATGCACGATATTGTGATTGGCATTGATAAATTTGTGTATGTTCAACATGTGTATTGAAGTGTTTCCCTCATCGAGTCTCCCTCCCCCTTCCTGCCTCCTCCATAGGTCCCCTCCTTCTCTCCGCTGGGGTTTCTCCTCCTTTCTCTAGAGTCCGTCCTGTGTCCCAATTTCTCCCTAGCTTCCACATATGAGGGGAAACATCTGACCTTTCACTTTTTTTGTGACTAACTAATCTCACTTAGCATAATATTCTCCAGTTCTATCCATTTCCCTGCAAATAACATAATTTTGTTCTTTATGGCTGAGTAGAATTCCATTGTGTGTATATTCTATAATTTTGTAATCCATTAATTTGTTGATGGACACCTAGGCTAGTTCCATAGTTTGGCTATTATGAATTGTGCTACTATAACCATAGATATGCATGCATTACTATGGTAGTCTTATTTCAATTCCTTTTAGTAGATACCCAGGAGTGGTATAGTTGGGTCCCATGGCAGGCTCATTCTCATTCTTCTGAGGACCTTCCACACTGATTTCCAAAGTGGTTGCACTAATATGCAATCCCACCAACAATGTATCTAAGTTCTTTTCCATCAAAATTGGATGTATTTGCTGACTCATCAAAACTAACCTTCCCTATCACCTCTGAGGATATGATCCTATCATTCATAGATGATTACTGGTGAATGGATTGTTGTTGTTGTTGGAGAACTTAGCTGGGTTATTATTGAAGGTTCTCAGTTTGCTTCAAGTGCTCTTTAAACATGGCTACATTGAAATTCTCACACCCTGGCCACCTCAAGGGAGTCAGATTTAATATAGAGTGGTTACCTTTCTATAAAGTCATAAGTATAAGCTGCCAGGATTTCTTCAGGTGTAGATGAGGAAATTAGTCAGTGTCACTCTGCTACTGGTTAAAGAAAATCACAGGCAAGCCCATATTTAGAATATTCACAAGGAGAGAATGAAACAAGGGTGTGAAAAACAGAAGGTATTGCTTATGGCAAGCCACCAAAGTAACAGTGTTCCATCATTTTTGCGTTACATAAAATCTTGAAGCAAAAGAACCAACAAATACCTGTTCAAATGGTAATTGAATCAGTAATAACAGGATCAACAATAAAATCCAAGGTTGTAAAATCTATAAAGATTTGGAAGCCATAAATGATTCCGTGAGTACACAATGATCAGTGGTAAGTGATCTTCATGGTATAAACTGATTGGCAGCTGGTAAGTCTCCACTAAATGATTGCCTCTATGAATTCAGGAACCATATTGCTTCATTATTAAATACCAGTGCCAGGCACATAGTAACTTCTTCAAAGTCATGTAAGAGCTTGTTAGATAAATGAATAAATAACACATGAAAATATCCAGCTGAACTGATTATTTTGAAAGTCAAATCATTTTTGGATTTTTAAAATTTTTCCTCACTCTATATCAAAGATTTGTGCTTTGCAGGCAGTAGGGGTGGATATACGAAAGAAACTAAAATGGAATGTGCCAGGATACAAAAAACTAAGAGTATAGCATATATATATATATATGCCCATTTGGAAAGGAAAAATTTTTAAATTATTTTATACATTTTTATATTCATTTATTGGTGCATTATAATTTTACATTTTGATACACATCAGGGTAGCAGCATCATACATACACACATTGCTCATTTAGCCCTCCCTCAAATCCCACCCTATTCCCTCCCCCTTCCCTCCCTTTCATGTTCTGCGTAGTGATTGAGTCTTATAAGTGTGTGTATATACCTCATGTGCTATAGTGTGTTTCCCTCCACCCCGCTCCCAACTCCCTCAGTTAGGTCGCCTTCTTTGTTCATCTAAAGTTTTCTTCTTCTTTGTCGGGAGTCCCTTCTAAGTCCCATTCTATCTAGCTTCCACATATTAGGGGGGATATCCGACTTTTCACTCTTAGTGACTGACTAATCGCACTTAGCATAATGTTCTCTAGTTATCTCCATTTCCCTGCAAATGATGTAATTTTGTTCTTCTTTGTGGCCACGTAAAATTCCATTGTGTACATATCCCATAGTTTTGTGATCCATTCATCTGTTGATGGACACCTTGGCTGGTTACAAAGTTTGGCAATTGTGAATTGTGCAGGTATAAATATAGATACACATGCATTAGTCTGGTACTTTGGTTTCAGTCCTTTTGGGTAGATGCCTAGAAGTGGCATTGATGGGTCATACGGTAGGTTCATTCCCATTCTTCTGAGGATCCTCCACACTATTTTCCACAGCGGTTGCACTAATTTGCAATCCCACCAACAGTGTAGTAGAGTTCCTACTTTTGTTCCTCACCAGCATTTATTCTTGTTTGTGTTTTTAATGATTGCCATTCTAATTGGTGTTAGGTGAAATCTCAGGGTAGTTTTGATTTGCATCTCTCTGATTGCTAATGAAGTTGAACATTTTTCCATACATTTATGGGCCATTTGTATTTCTTCTTCTGTGAAGTGTCTATTTAGTTCACTTGCCCATTTTTTGATTGGGTTATTTGTTTTTTTAGTGGTGATTTTTTTATGTTCTGTGTATTCTAGATATGAGTCCTCTATCAGAGGAGTAGCTGGCAAAAAACTTCTTCCATTCTGTTGTCTCTCTGTTGAGGTTCTTGTTTCCTTTGCTGCACAAAAGCTCTTTAGTTTAATGCAATCCCACGTATTGCTCCTCATTTTGGTTTCCTGTGCCTTTGGGGTCTTGTTGAGGAAGTCTACCTGTGCCTATGTGTTGAAGTGTTGGGCCTATGCCCTCTTCAAGTAGCTGCAAGGTCTCTGGTCTGATTTCTAGGTCTTTGATCCATCTTGAATTAACCCTTGTATAAGGTGAGAAGGTGGCGTTTATTTCTCTTTTTCTACATATGGTTAGCCAGTTTTGCCAGCACCATTTGTTGAAGAGGCTATCCTTTTTCCAGTGGAAGTTTTTAGCCCCTTTGTCAAAAATCAATTGGCTGTAGGTGTGTGGGTTTGTTTTGGAGTCTTCTATTCTGCTCCATTGGTCTATGTGTCTGCTTTTGTGCCAATACTATGCTGTTTTTATTACTATGGCTTTTTAGTATAATTTGAATTCAGGTATTGTGATGCCTCCTGCATGATTCTTGTTGCTGAGAACTAATTTGGCTATGCTGGGTTTTTTGTTGTTACAAATGAATTTAAGGACAAATTTTTCTATGTCAGTGAATTATGACTTTGGTAATTTAGTGGGTATTGCATTGAATCTGTAGAGCACTTTTGGAAGAATGGCCATTTTGATGATATTTATTCTGCCTACCCAAGAGCATGGGAGATCTTTCCACCTTCTAAGATCTTCTTCAATTTCTTTTCTCAATGTTTCATAGTTTTCCTTGTAGAGGTCTTTTACCTTCTTGGTTAGGTTTATTCCCAAGTATTTTGTTGTTTTGGGGGATATCATGAGTGGAAATGTCTTCTGGATTTCTTTTTCAGTGGATTTATGTTTGGCATACAGAAAAGCTTCTGATTTTTTAAGATTGATTTTGTATTCATACACTTTGCTGAATTTGTTGATTAGTTCTATGAGCCTTGTAGTTGAGTTTGTTGGATCTTCTAAGTATAATATCATGACATCTGCAAATAGAGATAGTTTCAGTTCTTATTTTCCTATTTGTACTCCTTTTATTTCCTTCTCTTGCCTTATTGCTCTGGCTAGACTCTCGAGTACTATATTGAAAAGGAGTGGTGACAGCGGACATCCTTGTCTTGTTCCTGTTTTTAAAGGGAACTCTCAAAGTTTTTCCCCATTCAGTATGATGTTGGCTGTGGGCCTATTGTATATTGCCTTTATGATTTTGAGGTATGTTCCTTCTATTCCAATTCTCTGCAGTGTTCTTATCATGAATGGGTGTTGGATTTTGTCAAATGCTTTTTCAGCATCTATTGAAATGTTCATGTGAATTTTGTCTTTAGTTCTGTTTATGTGGTGGATTACATGGATTGTTTTTCATATATTGAAATAGCCTTGCATCCCTGGGATGAACCCGACTTGGTCATGATGTATGATTTTCGTGATGTGGTTTTGAATGCGTGTTGCTAGTATTTTGTTTAGAAGTTTTGTGTCTAAGTTCATCAATGATATAGGTTTGTAGTTTTCTTTGTTGAGCTGTCTTTGTTAGGTTTTGGTATTAGTGTGATGTTGGCCTCATAGAATGTGTTTTGGAGAGTCCCATTTCTTTCTATTTCACGGATTAGATTGAGGAGTATTGGGATTAGTTCTTCTGTAAAAGTTTTATAAAATTCACTTGGGAAACCATCTGGCCCTGGGGTTTTCTTTGATGGTAGGCTCTTTATTGCTGCTTCAATCTCATTAATTGCTATTGGTCAATTTAAAATTTCTATGTCTTCTTTATTCAACTTAGGAAGGTTGTACGCGTCTAGAATTTTGTCAATTTCTTCTAGGTTTTCCATTTTGTTTGAGTATAGTTTTTCAAAGTAGTTTCTGATTATCCTCTGGATTTCCATGCTGTCAGTGGTAATATCACCTTTTCATCTCTTATTTTAGTAATTTGGTTTGATTCTCTCTTTAATTTGGTTAGGTTGGCTAGTGGTTTATCTATCTTGTTTAGTTTTTCAAGGAACCAGCTTTTGGATTTGTTGATTTTCGTATTTTTTTTTTATTCTCTACTTCGTTCATTTCTGCTCTGATTTTAATAATTTCCTGTCTTCTACTAGCTTTGGGGTTAGACTGTTCCTTTTTTTCAAGGGCTTTGAGGTGTGTCATTAGGTTATTTATTTGGTGATTTTCTATTCTTATGTGGGCACTCAGTGCTATGAATTTTCCTCTTAATACTGCTTTCAGGGTGTCCCAGAGATTTTGATATGTTGTTTCTCTGTTTTCATTTGTTTCTAGGAATTTCTTGATTTCTCCCCTTATTTCTTCTTTTACCCATTCCTCATTCAGCAATATGGTATTCAGTCTCCATGTGTTTATGTGGTTTCTCTGGGTCTTCTTATAGTTGATTTCTAGTTTCATTCCATTGTGGTCTAAAAAGATGCAGGGGATTATGTCACATTTTTTGAACTTGCTAGTACTCACTTTGTGGCCTAGGATATGGTCTATTTTACAGAAAGTTCCATGAGCAGTTGAAAAAAATGTGAATTCAGCTGTAGTTGGGTGGAATATTCTGTATGTGTCTACTAGGTCCATTTGGTTTATGGTGTTCCTTAGGTCTGAGGCATCTTTACTGACCTTTTGTCTTGAGGATCAATCTAGTGGTGTCTGAGGGGTGTTGGTCTTCTAATATTATTGTATTGGGATATATGTGTGATTTAATGTCGCAAAGAGTTTCTTTTATGAAAGTGGTTGCACCTATGTTTGGGGCATAAATGTTGGCTATTGTTATATTCTCTTGCTGGATTGTTCCTTTTACCAGAAAGAAATGACCTTCTTTGTCTCTTCTGATAAGTTTAGTTTTGATGTCTAATTTGTCTGATATAATAATTGCTATTCCTGCTTGTTTTCGAGTCCCATTAGCATGGATTACCTTGCTCCACCCCTTCACCTTTCATTTGCATCTTTACTTGTAAGGTGTGTTTCTTCCAGGCAGCATATAGATGGATTGTAATTTTTAATCCATTTTGCCACCTTATGTCTTTTGATTGGGGAATTGAAGCCATTTATATTCAGCGTGATTGTTGAGGGATGGTTTTTCATTCCTAACATTTTGAGTTTTAATTTCTGTTTGAGGTAGTGTTTGTTCTTTGCCTAGTGTTTGTTTGATGGAAATCACTGCTTCTCTGGTTCTGGTGTTTCCTTATTATTTCTTCTTTGTAATTAGTCTCTTTGAGCATTTTTCTCTAGTGCTGGTTTGGAAGACATAAAGTCTTTCAGCTTTTGTTTTTCATGGAAGGTTTTTATTTCTCCATCATATTTGATAGATGTCTTTGCTTGGTAGACAAATCTTGGTTGGAGGTTGTTTTTCTTTTAGAGTTTGGAATATGTCGCTCCAGGCCTTCCTGGCTTTCATGACATGGTTTGGAAGGTCGGGAGTGATTCTTATTGGTTTGCCTCTGAATGTTACTTGCTCTTTTGCTCTTGCTGTCTTTAAGATTCTCTCCTTGGCCTCTACATTAGTCAGTTTGATTATTATGTGGCGTGGTGAACCTCTTCTCTGATCCTGTCTATTAGGGGTTCTATATGTTTCCTGTACCTGTGTATCAATCTCTCTTTCTATGTTTGGAAAATTTTCTAATATTTCTTCTCTGAATAGATTATTGATTTCTTTGGTTTCAGCTTCTATTCCCTCTTCTATGCCTATTATTCTTATGTTTGCTCTTTTAAGACTGGCTGAGATCTCTTCAATGTCCAATTCATGCTGTCGAATTGTTTTTTTCTAATTTATATACTATGTGTTCATTTTGGGAGAGGTCATCTTCTAAGAGTGAGATTCTGTTTTTCATGTGTTCTAGTCCATTGTTGATGGTCTGTTTTGATGCCTTCATTTCAATTATTGCATCCTTCACTTCCTTCAGAACTTCTTTTTGATTCCTGCTTATTTGCTTCTTCATTTCTATCAGGCTGTCTCTGAATTCTTTTAGGAAATCCTGTATCATTTCCTCTATTGAAGTTCTGAATTGTCTTTCTGGCAATCTTTGCCCTTCTGAGTTGGCGGGTTCTGTTGTTGTGGGATTGTGGGGGCTCATTGTTTCTTTGCTATTCTTCCTTTTCATGATTTCAGGTTTCTTATGTTTATACCTTTGTTGCTTTTGGTAGTTCTCTCTCTCACTCGGTAGGTATCCTATGTCTAATCCCTGTCCCTTTATGGTTTCTTATCCTAGAGGTAGATAATTGCTACTAGATGAGCCTTAAAGTGAATATCCTTTCCTGAATGGTTATTCTCAGTTGCTTGGTATAATGTCCATCTGCAGGCCCAATTCTTGGTCTCCTTCAGTGATGAGAACCCTTGCCTGGTGCGTCTCACTACCTGTGCAAGCGACCAGTGCTGCTATTGCCCTTCTCACTGCAAGTGTGGGTCTCCATGGTCTCTACTTGGGCTGTCCCTATGTCTCTCTCTATCTACACCTATGGCAGGTGTCACCAGCAGGGCCCCCGGGCTTGTGTCTCTCTTTGCCTACAGAAGCTGCAGGTGTCACCTTGCCCCAATTCTGTGTGAACATGGAACTCCACATTTTCCACAGAGAGGGCGATTTGGTCCAATTTTCCCCAGAAACCACAGCTGTACGTCCTGTGGTGCTCCCTGGGGACTCTACAAGGGTGCTGTGAACCGCAGGCTGCAAGTCTGTCCCACTCAAATGTCACCAGGGACTGTCTGCTTATCTACGCATCTACCACGTCCCACAGCAGACCCCACTCCTACCTCTGAAGGGACAATCCACACTATCCCAGACCCTGCGAGTCCCTGTGGCCACGCCGGGTGGTGTCCCCCTGGGGCGGCTCATTGTCTTACGGTCTCATTGAGCACTGCTCTTTTTTTTTTTTTTTGCGGTACCGGGGATTGAACACAGGGGCATTCTACCTCCGCGCTACGCCCCCGGCCCTAATTTTTATACTTTATTTTGAAACCGGGTCTCACAAAGTTGCGGAGGGCCTCACTAAGTAGAGAGAGAGAGAGAGACAGGGAGAGAGAGAGAGAGAGAGCTGAGGCTGGCCGCGAACCCAGATCCTCTTGTCTCCGCCTCTCAAAGTACTGGGATTACAAGCATGCGCCACTACACCCGGTGTGAGCACTGCTCTTAATCTCTGGGGGGGGGGGCTCAGTCTCTGCTGCAGGCTCTGGTCAGGCCTCCGGGCACTGGGGACTCTTCCGAGTGTGGATTGAACTGCTGCTCACACCCGTCGCTGATGCTCTGCAGTGCTGGATTTAGAAGAGCTCCCTGGCTTCCTTATTGGTGGCCTGCAGAAGCTGCGATGCCTGTTGCTGTTGGCGTGGTCTGACCAAGATGGTGCCGCTACCGCTTCTGCCAACGCAGCAGTTGGGGTCTGTGTCGCGCGTGGAACAAGTCGCTGCTCTCCTTCACTGCTGCTATTCTGCAGCTGCTGGATTCACCGCAGGTCTCTGGCATCTTCGCTGGACTTGTGCAGGAGCCACAATGCTGGTAGCCACCGGCAAAGTCCTGCCAAGATGGCGCCGCTACAGCCACTGTTGCTGCCGCCGTTTGGTGTCTTGAGTGTGGAGTGAGCCACTGCTTGCTTTTGTCTCTGCTGACCTGCAATTGGACTTACAACAGGTCTCTGGCTTCTCTGCTGGCAACGTGTGGAAGTCGCAACGCTGGTAGCAGATGGCACAGTCCTCTATTTTATATATTTTGAAGACAAAAAAATATATAAGGAAGTGTGCATATTAGGTATACATAATATTTTTTTCTGTTGCTGTTTTTGTGGTATTAGGATTGAACACAGGGGCATTCTACCTCTGAACTATATCCCTAGTCCATTTTTTTACTTTTTGAAATAGGATCTCACTAGGTTGCTAAGAGTCTTACTAAGCTGCTGAGGCTAGTCTCCAACCTGCGATTCACCTGCTCAGCCTCCCAAGTACTGGGATTACAGACATGTGCCACCATGCCTGGCTATGGGAGATTTTATATAAATCAAAATTGTGAATGATGAAATAAAATAAAAACTAAAGAAAAACTAGATTAGCATCGATTTTTTATATATTATTCCCACAAAACCAAGGAAGAATTACTTTAGCTGATTTATGTTAACATAAAATTAGTTAGATCAGGCAGGTTTTTGAAATACATTTTCACACTAATTAAACTTAGTTGTTTCTAAATTCTGACACATTTTCATTTTGTTCTATTGTTCCCAAACATTTTCAAGGAAATCATTAATATGTCTTATATCACAGCTGGGAAACATCTACTCCTATCATACATATATCCTACAAAAGCAACCTCCTCCATACATCCAATTGAAGAAATTGTAACTTCAAAAGTACTTTATCAAAAAATAAAAATGTTAACTTTATGTGTTAAAGATCCTCAATAGTATACAGAAAGGTTCAAGGCCACTGATAATTCTTTGAATCTGCTCTCCTTTTTTCAGAAAAAAATATTTAACACATTTCTCACCTTGCTCCTTTATAAAACTTACTTAAAGGTAAACAACAAAATCACAAGGACCTGCCCTGTCAAATTCAGTGCATACTAGAATCAAGAACAAAGAAATGCCTTTAATTAATGAAGTGTTAAAAGTAGAACTTTGGTTTTCTCCCAGACCTTAAGAATCTTAGTTGTTTACTATTCATTTCAAATGAATGAAGAAAGAAAAGAGCCATCACTCTATCGTCAGTTAAGTGTTTAATAAACACGTATAATAATCCTTTTGGAAACACACAAAACATCCAACAAAAACCTCTAAATTTTTTCCTTTGGAAATGTACAATTAACATACTCTATTTATTACTAAAAATATTTGTTGTTATGGCAAATATCATCTTTTATCCACTTTTGAAAAAAAATATTAGCACTCTTTAATTTTTACCTATAATTCTTATAGGTAAAAATTACAGTTCTTATATCTGTAATGAATACGTTTTTAGATCAGGAGTAGTAATACAGAAAATGTACCTTTAACATGCTGAGTAATAATGGGTAGAGTATAGGCATCAGTAATATGAAGTAATAGACTTTCTGGCACTCAAATCCCTGCAGAATTATCAATATCTATCTACACATGAAAGTATCTATAAAGGAAGAAGAAAACAAGGAGCCAAGATTATAAAACATGCATATAGCACAGAAATAAGAAAATATATATTGATGCAGGTACGAAAGACAATTTTGCATTTATCTCCTCCAGGCAGGACAGTGTGGGAAGACATTCCCTCCACATGGGGGATGGAGAGGAACTCTGGGTTTTACCTCAAACCTCAAAATTGGCCCTGCTCCAATAAAACCCAAGGCTAGCCAGATACCTAGAGTCCCAGACTCCAGGATGGTCCCCACAGACTAAGCCTCCAAGCCCACCCCATGCCAGGCCAGCTTCTGCCTCCCTGGGCTGCAGGCCTGCTCCCAATTTTAGACTAGTATGGAACCATGTCTCAGTACCAGGTAGTGGTGCCTGGCCTTAGGTCCTAGGTCAGGTAAGCACCTTTGGCCAAACTCTACAACCTGCCAAGGTCATGCTGATCTTGGCAGTCTTAACCTCCAAGTCAGCTCCATGGCCCCAAGAGCCAGCAGACCCGGGATCCCAGCCCATCCCACTAGACCTCAAGACTGTAACAGTTCTCAAAAGCCTAGAATCCAGTCCAGATTTCAGGCTGACTCCTGTATCCCCAAGGTACAGGTCAGTCCTCAGAGACCTGGCATCCAGAATAATGCCTCCATGCCCAGCCTCCAGGCTTGCCCTGGAGGACCTCAGCTGCAATCATCATCCAGGATCCCAGAAAAACCACACATCAACCCCAGCACCAGGGTGGTCCAGGCTCCAGAGAAACACCCATGGCACAGGCTCCAGAGGACACAGGGTATGGTCCTACTCCATCAGACTCAGGTTTCAGGCCCTCCCCAGTAGACTGTAGTGCCAGGCTGGTCCCCATGGATGGAGGCTACACAACCACCCTGCAGACCCAGGGTCCAGCACAGCTCCATATATCCAGGCAGCAGGACCACTCCTATTAACCCAATGCCCAGTCACCCCTCTGGATTCAGGTTCCAGGTCAGTCCCAAAGGACCAAGGCCCCAGGCTCATCCCAGCACCTTGCCAGTCCCAGAGTTGTACACTGAGTGACAGAAGTTCATGAAGGAAAAACCAAAAACTGATTGAAAGAAATAATAACCGAAAGCTTACCAAATCTGAGGTAAGATACAAATGTCAAGCTACAGGAAGGTCAAAGTTCTCCAATCAGGTTCAATCCAAACAAGAGTAAATTTTGATGATAATATAAATCAAAATGTCAAAAATCAAGAGAAAATCCTAAAAGAAGCAAGAGAAAATAATAAAATAATGGAATTCTAATAAGTATAGTAGTGAATTTCTTGGCAGAAGCTTTACAAGCCAGGAGAAAATGAAACAATATATTCAATGTATTGAAGGAAAGAAAACACTGGTGTATAAGGTACTGCAATGCATCAGAATATTCCTCACCCTAAATTTCAGAGATAGAAAGGCACTCCGATCCTATCAGTACCACTGAGGATAACTGGCAGGTACTCTGTGGTTGTGATAAGGCAGAGTAATACTAGGTTCAGACAGGTGCAATTACAATTGGAATGTGATTCTTATAATATGTTATTATTGAAATCACTATGAGAAACTAGAATGTCAAACTAGGAAATGTGGTCTGATTTAATATGTCTGATCACACATCAGGGGTTTGGTTTTTGGATCAAAACAAAGATAATTATATTTTACTAGTACACTATTAAAATATATTTAAACAGAATCAAGGCTTTCCAAGGCAGATACCACATACAACAAACATATCATTTGACCATAGCCAGGCAGTTGAGAACTCAGTGCCACCTGAAGGGAGGAAAATTGTGTGATGTGTCTGTGTGTATGTGTCTATGCATGTTTTAAATTCTGAGAAGTTAGGCGTGGTGGCATGTGTTTGTAATCCCAGTACTTGGGAGGCAGAGACAGGAGGATCGCAGGTTTGCAGCCAGTCTCAGCAACTTAATGAGGCCCTCCTCAACTTAATAAGATGCTGTTTCAAATAAAAAGAAAAATCTGGGAGAAACACCGTTCAGTAAAAGTTTCTCCTACTGCTTGTCAAATTCCAAATTATTAAATAACTGATATTCTCATCCAATAAATGAAGTGCATAGTTCTGTGTTTCTGAAATGCCATAAATATGCCTTTAGCCTGTCTGTAATAATTGACTTTGAAGATCTAAGGCAAAAAAATGTGTATAATTTCTAGTATAAATCTGGAGGATAAGAATGACAGAAGTCACTGGGTTCTAGGTACTTAGACATGTTTCGTTTCCTTCCTTCCTTCCTTTCTTCCCTCCTTCCTTCCTTCATCTTCCTTCCTTTTCCCTATTCAACCCTAGGGAACTCCATGACTGAGGTGCATCACCAGTCCTTCTTATTCATTTACTTATTTTTACTTTGAGACAAAGTCTTACCAGGTTGCCCAAGCTGGCCTTGAACTTATCCTTTTATCCTTTTGCCTCAGCCTCCTGAGTATCTGGTGTTATAGGCATGTATCACATGCCTGATTCCTAATTTATAAACCATAGCTTGATGAAGAAAGGGAAAAAAAGAAATAGAGGGGGGGGAAGGAAGGAAGGAAGGAAGGAAGGAAGAAAGAAAGAAAGAAAGAAAGAAAGAAAGAAAGAAAGGCTAATAGGTAGCTATATTCATTTTGAATTGCTAAGTAATAAATCACCAATCACCACAAGTTTACCATCTTTAAATAATCAAAAATAGTTTCCCTATAATGTCTGTGGGTCCTGTATCGGAATACAGATTAGTACATCCTTTGCTGGGAGGCCTATCAGGATGAAATCAAAGTATCATCGGAGGCTACAGTCGTATCTGAGGCTCCCAGTGCTCTTCCAAAGCTCCTTGTTGTCAAGAGTTCAGTTCTCTACAATTGTAGTACCGGGTTTCACAAGTCCCAGGGGCCACCTACTGTTCCTAGTCATGCAGCCCCTCCACACAGTTTGTTTCTTCAAAGTCAATGAGAGAATGTTTCAGTGTCATTGACTTCTGATGCCTCTGAAATATAGATCCTTGAGCCAAAGCATCAGAGTGTTAAATGAATCATTAATGAAGTAATGAAGTAATTGTTGCTAAAAAGCTGTGATGTGTTTCCAAATAGATCTCTCAAGGAGAGTGGGACAGAGTCAATAAGTGAGTTTGTTTGAAAACCCACTTAGATACTGATATGTGATTGTGTGACATACATGATGTGTGGTTGAGGTGTGCACCCAGACACATGCTTCCATCCACTGGCAACGAATGGGGCTAGTACTCCTCAGTGTTGTGTGCAATAGATCCTCTAATGGTGACCTTTGGTAATGATAATGTTGCAGCTCATGTCAGATGCAGAAGAATAAGGTCCTGGGTAGGCCAAGTACATGGGGAGTGTCAATCATTTCCTGGAAATAAGACCATGGATTCTTTTTTGTGATGACTTTACAACCAATTGGATGATTTCCTATTTAAATTGTGTAGAAGACATACAGTAACACAAGCAGGGGCTAGCCCTTTCATAAGGCCAAAGTTTCACCATCTAAATTTATAATTCCCAAATCTGAATATTCTTTAAAATCAGTGGGGAGCATGTGAAAATGCTGATAGCTGAGTTCCATCCCAGACCAATTCAGAAAAAAAATTCTTAGGATCAGATTCATGCAGGTATGATGTTGAAAATCTCCTCAGGTGATTGTATTGTGTAAAAAGAATTAAGTATCATGCATTCAAATATTTCAATATATTTGCATTTCTTTGTATGTGCTTGGCTCTATTTCTGGATTCTGTTTTGCTCCCTTGATCTATAGGTGTATCTTGATGCCAATAACCAATGGCCTTGCTCACTATAACACTATAACAAATCAGTCAATCATATCTTCTAACATTATTTTCCTTTTTCACAGTTGTTCGTCCATTCTAGGTCATTTGTATTTTCCCATGGCTTTTAGAATCAGCTTGTCAATTTCAACAGAAATCTTGCCAAGATTTTACTTTTAATTGAATTGAATCTCTATAATTTTGGGGAATACTAATATCTTTAAAATATTGAGTCTTCAAATACGTGATTAGGATATATTGCTCTGTATATTTACGGCTTCTTTATTTTTCTCATCAATTTTATATATAAAATGTTTTATATATTATACTTATATATGCATTTATATATTGTATATACTTATCAAATACAGGATTTTTCAGTTAATTTTCTGCATATCTTTTATCAGATTCAACTTATATCTTAGAACATTTGCAAATATTATTTTAATTTCTAATTATTCATTGCTAAATTATATAATTTAAAATTGATTTCCTTATACTGGTCTTTTATTCAACAACTTTGCTAAATTCACTTACTAATTCTGGAAGGTTTGTTTGTAGATGCCAATGGATTTTCTATACAGATGAACAGGTTGACTTTGTGGATACTGTAGGCACCTTCCCAACCAACTTCTTTTTATGTAAGTGAGGAAAAGGTTATCTACCACAGACCTTTACAGCTCAGTCTTTCTCATACAGAATGAACAATCAAGCTTCCAGATGCTCAGATTAGAAATAATTCTCCTGATTAATTTGGACAGCTGGCATTTTCCTGCTGTGATACAGATGGGTGACCCTCATGAGCCCTCCCATCTGGAAATTACCTGCCTCCCAAACAAAACTTAATTGTAATAGTTTTTTACAAGTAACAAGTTGTCTGCCAGGAAAGTCTGGAACAAATCAGTCAAAACAAAAGATATCATTAAGTTAAGAAATCACTCTAGGCCCGGTGTGGTGGCTCACGCTTGTAATCCCAGTACTTTGGGAGGCAGAGACTGGAGGATCCGGGTTCGCGTCCAGCCTCAGCTCTCTCTCTCTCTCTCTCTCTCCCCCCCCCCTCTCTCTCTCTCTACCTAGTGAGGCCCTCTGCAACTTCGTGAGACCCGGTTTCAAAATAAAGTATAAAAAAATAGGGCCGGGGGTGTAGCACGGAGGTAGAACGCCCCTGGGTTCAATCCCCGGTACCCCCCCAAAAAAGAAAAGAAATCACTCTAAAAAGGAGAGCTGCAATTTGCCTTTGATTCCACTGAAGTAGGCTTCATCAAAGATTAAGGTTTTTCTTAGCAAAGAAAACAAAACTGGATGTTTCCGATACCTCGTAAAAAGAACCAAGGAATAAAGGAGGTTCAGAACCATCTTTCCATTTAGCAAGTTTCTGCCTTAGGAAATACTAATGTCTTTACTGAAGTGTAAAATATAGGTTCCAGCTAATGTGATGAATTTAATATAAACTAGTATTTTCACCCGGAGTTAAGGATAATTTCTAATGAAGACGATTTGTCTCTATCTAATTCCTCAGGGCTGTTCTTAATGATGCAGCTCTAAATGGAGAATAATCTCCATACCGCTGCAATGAGGTCACCCTACATGTGATCATTACTGTGGCCACTCAGCGTTTCCAGGTTTCCCTGAACAAGTTCTGACTGTCTGCAGGAATAAGAGCTTGAGCATTAATATAAGCACATTATCTGAGATCACTCCTAAAAAACATCTCGGCAAGTTCAAACCTAAGACAGTGGGAGAACTAGGAGAGGAACTGGCAGCCTAGTTAGGATGAAAGGTCATACTCAGCTTCAGTCCCCACCCTCAGTGAGTTGGTTGGCAAACTCTTCAGCCCCCTTCTCACGTCATTAAATGAAACCTCATTAAGCTCCAGTTCATGATGCTGAGCGATCACCCTCCTACATTTTAGGCCCTTTATATTATAGGTATGGAACCATAAACTAGCAACAATTTCTAAATGGTTAATAAATGGAAATTTTGTATGCATTTGTAATTGTAAGTTATTCTATAGGATCTACTGCTATAGACTCTTAAAACTTTCCTAGCAGTCATGGTGTAGGGGTATCTGACAAGGCACTATTTTTAAAGGTATAGCCCATAAAATTACTGTGCACAGGATTTTTGTCTACAGATAATACAGGGTAACAGTCATTGGAGTGAGTTATAGCCAAGCAAGCTAGGAAACAAGTTTCCCTTAACATATTGAGAGTCTCCATTTGAATCCTGAAAAAAATATTAATATAGCTTATCCACAATACCAATACTTTTTTGATCTAGCCTATTATCCATGGGGAATGGAAAATCCATATTTCTTTTGTAGTAGATTTATTTATTTATTTATATGGGGGTTAAGTTCAGGAGTACTCTACACTGAGCTATGTACCTGGGCCTTTTAATATATTTTATATTTTAGCTTTTTAATTAATTCTGTTGCACATTTCTTATTATAAAAGCATATACATACAATTGCTTATTAGATCATGCTTACATCTAAATAATTAATGAAACAACATGGAGGTAGACAGTCAACTATCTAAATTTTAAACTTAATACCCATAATTCAAAGTAAGTTGTGAAATAACTCTAAAATACAAATAATATTGAAATATTAAATTAAAATATTTGATTTTTAGAAGTGGCAAACAAATCCTCAACTTCTTGGACATGGATAAAAAAGATACTAATAAGAGTTAATAGAAATAAAAGATAATTATAAAAATTTTTAGACAAGCTTTATAGTACCTGGACTGTAGAATCATTATAGGTTTTGTAAATTTTGATAATTTTAATAATATGGTACAAAGGAAGATAACTAGATATAGTTGTATAATATTTTTGTATATGAAGAGATTGTTTTATGGTTGTTAGATAGCTTTATATTTTCTGAATTATTAAAATAATTATGGAATTTTTAGCAAATGAAGTACACATATACAAATTTTAGGTATATGGATCTGATGATAGATAATTTTAAATTGCTACAAAACTGATCCTGTTGGAAGTTGGTCAATATTTTTCATTCTTGTTTCCTCTGAAAAATTTTTATGAATACTCCTATTTTCTCCAAACATTAGTTATTAAATGGTTTTTGCTTTTGGTTTAAAATATAGGGAAAAATCATAGAATCTGAATTTTGATGTGAAATTAATCAATCTAATGTCTTGCAATATTCTTTCTTCCAGAAGGACTACACTTTGCAACTACTAGGGATGAGAAGTGACTCCACCAAAGTCTTCAGATATTAAAACAATAATCAGAGAACATTACATCCAACTTTATTCAAAAATTTACGTGAATAGGCAAAGTTCTTAAAAGACAGAAGGTAAAAACTAAGGGTATCTAAAGGAGAATTAGATATAATCATGTACCTATCAAAGAGTTTGATTTTTACCCATTGAATAACCCTTTATACTTGTATAATTACTATCTCAGATAGATTCAATGGTAAATTCTATCAAATAGTCAAAAATAAGTAAAACCACTTTTATAGTGTTTCAGTACTGAAACCTGATATAGATACTACAATTAAAAAATTATAGTCTGATTACCCTAATGAACATAAGTGAAAAAAATCTTATGAAAATTTTAGAAAATTGAATTTATTAATATATAAAACAACAAAAACTTATGATTCTAAGGGCTTTAATTGTAATATGTAAACTTGCTTTAACTTCAATAAGTCAGTCAACAGAATTAGATGAAATAGAAAAAATATATGATCATCTCAATAGATGTAAAAATAGCATTTGTTAAAATCTGACATTCATTTTTGATTAACTCTCAGCACATTGGTAATGGAGGGAAACTTTTCCAAACTTATAAATGGAATGTTTGTGAAGCATATAGGTAACATCATCTATGATGGTAACTTATGTTGCTGGAAACCCTCTCTCTCACAATGGTTTGCAAGTAAGCTGCTACATTGTGAACTGCCTATTGAGAGGCCATGCCGCCCGGAACTAAAGGTAGCCTCTGCTCAAGAGTCAGCAGGCAGCTGGGCTTCAGTCCAACATCCTGCAAAGAACTGAATCTTCCAATAACAAAAAGAGCTTGGCAGCTGATCCTTCCTTAGTCAATCCTCACATAGGAGTCAAGCCTGTGCTTGAAGTCTTGCAGAAGACCCAGCTAAGCCATGTCCCCACTCAAGAGCAAAAGAAAAGGTGAGATAAGCTGGGCGTGGTGGCACACGCTTGTAATCCTAGTACTTTGGGAGGCGGAGACCAGAGGATCCGGGTTCGCAGCCAGCCTCAGCTCGCTCTCTCTCTCTCTCTCCCTGTCTCTCTACTTAGTGAGGCCCTCCGCAACTTCATGAGACCCGGTTTCAAAATAAAGTATAAAAAATAGGGCCGGGGGCGTAGCGTGGAGGTAGAACACCCCTGGGTTCAATCCCCGGTACTGCAAAAAAAAAATAAAAAAAGAAAAGGTGAGATAGTAAATGCACACTGTTTTAAGTCAGTCAGTTTATGGTAATTGGTTATGCACAATAATTTGAACATTGTTTCATTACAAATAAGATGTGCCTTGTTTTATCTCCTATATTTAAACATTTATCATTCTTTCAATAAATATTTATTAATCATCCACTTTGTGTCAGATACTGTTTTAATCACATGCATATTGAATTATCACCAAAAAATGACTTTTATGATGAATCTAAAACTAAACAGGTATTCTAGAAAACACACAAATATAAAATATAGTCATGTAAATTATTAAATCAAATTAAATCCTTTGTAGACCTCTAGATAATTTGATCAAACATTAGCATAATTAGATTTTTGTTCTAGAAATTGTTTTTCAACAATTATTAAATTTGTTCTTATACTTATAGCATAAAGTTGAATCAAATAAAATAATTGATAAAATATAAAACAGTATTCTCATATAGGTTCCTCTATTTTAGATCAATATTTGAATTTTTGTTTTCTGATAGTCTTTGAAGTTCTAGTAGTAGAATTTGACTTACATCTCATTTAATCAAGCCAAGTCTTCATTTACTGAGAATAAGGTCATAAGTATGACTTCCAATTGTGAACTCCAATTGCTTATTTTATATTTAATCCAGAATGTTCAATAGAATTCTTCTTTTACACTGTACCATCAAAGCTAGATCTCTACCCTTCACTATAGAGAGAGTGAATCACTTAATCCTGTAGAATTCCCTCCAGAGTCTAGATTATCAACAGAAATAAAAAAAAGTCAACCACCAAGATTTAGTATAAACATACTGTTTTTAAACAATCTTTATGAAAAAAAGTTCAGTAAATAAATTCTTAATTGAACTGTCAAAAACATAGCAACGTTCTCATCCCTCTTCTATTCCCATGTTAGAATTAAAGGAATAATCCTGTTCTACTGAACAAGGGAGAGAGAGAGAGAGAAGATAGCCTCTTGCCTAAAACCTGAGACAAGACCATCCAATTGGCAATATTAAAACTCAGCAGGTCTTTGTGTAGTTAAATTGAAAGCTATTAAGAGTCACATAATTAATGTATCCATTTCTTCTTTTTGTCAACTTAAAAAGTGTGCATAATTTAACAGGATGAAGAAAAATTAAAGGCATATTTTCTATTTAGTGACATTGTCTTGCCACTTTAAATGTGGCCATAGACTAGCCATATGGGTCTTCCTTGAGAGCATGTTTAGAAATGTAGAGTCTTTCTTCTTCATATGGACAAAATGAGAATCTGATTTTTAGCAAGATATTTATAGGGATAGCATGGAAATTAAAGTTTGAGAAGCACTGAAATAAATTAATGATTACCAAGATATATGCCAGTGTGAAAGTGTTCCTCACTTCTTTATGAGTTTCATCTGTACTTTTCACTGAAAATTAATTTTGTCCTTAAGTAATCTTGTCCTTACAGGTGGGGATAAAATAAAGTGTTCCCGAGTTGAGATAAGCTTACCAAAATCCAGCAGAAAAAAATAAGAAAAGAAAAATGTAGGCCTCTCAGCAAGGACAATAATCCTAAAGAAAATCAAATGAGTTTGGGAACTGGAACAACCATGAACCAATAAAGGAACTTCAATTATTTTGGCACTAGTAGCTTCATATACCAGACTCTAGCTATATAAAATTGGTAAAAGCTTAAAGAAGAATGGTGAACAGGCAGGTATTAATAAGTACAGGGATAGATAATAGCAGAATACTTCCCAAAAAATGTCATTATGAAGACCCCCACAGACCTCTTTTCAGGCAAAACTTGTAAAAATCATATTTTAGAACCCACAAACATTTAAAGTTTCTGGAAATTTTCCTAAAGGCATAAAGCCAAGGGTGAAACATTTATTCAAGATGATCTGCTGAAACATGGTGAGGACAGGGAGAATCGGTGGTATTTGCAAGTTGCACTTATATCCTCTTTCTTAACCATTCAAAATGATGAAAATTTCAGGCAGATATGTTTTAGAACACAAGATTTTTACCTAAGTTCATTTAAGGCCCATTATATCTTTATTACAAGGAAAAAAGTCATCAGCATTTATTGTAACCCCAACTAGAGTTGCAGAGACTAATCTCCAGGTGAGTGTGGTTAGGTCTGGGGTTTTCTTCTTCTACACAACCATGATGAAGAGGTTCTAACTCAGACACAGAACTTTGAAAACACTAGGGCCCCAATTATCCTTTCCCAATCTTGCTCAAAGTAAAAACATTTTACGTTGGAAAATGCAAGTCTAGAAATATGGAACATCATTATATTCCCCAACATATGTTTAATGGGAGCACCAGAAGGAGAAGAAACAAAATAATTAGAAAAAATTATGGCTAAAAACTTTTCAAATTTTATTAAAAATGTTAAACTTATACATTAAAAATAAGTCAACTTCAAATAGGTTGAACAGAAAGAGATCTCATGCACAGATATATCATACTTAAATTACTGAATGAAAAATGGAGAGCATCTTGAACATAGAAAAAGAAAATACTTGTCACCTATGAGGAAGTCAATAAGACTAAATGGTGACTTCTCTTCAGACACCATGGAGTCAAGAAATCAGTAATATGACATATTCTATCCTGAGAAAGAAAAAAGAGCCAATCAAATAAAAATTCTACAGCCAGAAGAACCTTAAAACACAGAAGCAAAATAGCGACATTCCTATATAAACAAAAACTGAGAGAATTTTTTGACAGCAAATCTGCCTTAGAATAAATACTAAAAGAAATTCTTCATGCTGCAACAAGCATCACATACAGTTATGTAAATCCATTTGCAAACAGCAAAAGCATCAGTAAAGTTAATCATAAATTATAAATTAGCATAAAAATGAATATTTATTCTTTCTTCTCTTAAGTGATTTACAAGGCAATTGAATAAAAGTTATACATAATTGTATTATTGAGGCTATAACATGTAGAAGTGGAATATATTTACTAATACCAGCACAAAGGAGGTGGGAGAACAGTCATATTTGAGTGAGGAAAAGACACCAGATGGTAACGTCAATCCATGGTAACAAAGAGACCCAGATAGAGTAAACAGAGATATCAACTTGATCTCCTATCTGTTTCATTAAAAGATACAAGATGCATACCCATGTTCATAGCAGCACAATTCACAGTGGCCAAATCATGGAATCAACCTAGGTGTCCATCAACAGATGAGTGGATTACAAAATTGTGGGAAATACACACAATGGAATTCTACTCAGCCATAAAGAAGAACAAAATAACATCATTTGCAAAAAAGTGGAAGGATCTGGAAAACATTATGTTAAGCGAGATCAGTCAATCACAAAAAAAGGACATATGTTTTCATTAATATGCGCAACCTAAGGGGTAGTAGGGTCACACAAGGACTCTGGTTGATAATGGAGAACCCTCAACAGAACAAGGGAAGTGGTACAAGGGAAGGGGGAGGGCAAGAAAGAAGGGAATTAATGGAATTACTATCATAAATAACATGTACATGTGAAAATATACCAACATCATTCTTGGTACTTCATACGGATGGGGGTAGGCGGGGGGGCACCAAGAGCTGTGTGCATGTATGTTAACATCAAATAGATATTCATTGCAATGTAAGACTCCAATGCACCAATAAAAGCACGTATAAAAAAAAGATACAAGATGGTATATAATTACTTATAATTACTTATAATTACTTATAATTATAATTATATAATTACTTATAATTATATAAAAATTAATAATGTAGCATTGGGTATATCATATTAATATATGTAGTATGTATAGGAAAAATAGAAAAATGCAGAAATGGAATAGAATTAGGTAAATAGTAATGTGTTTGTGCATGTGTATTTGTATCACTAGAATTACATAAGTATAAATTTAAAGTAGATTCTGACAACTTGAGATGTATAAGGTAAGCCCTAAGTAAATGCTAAGCAAATGATTGAAATTACAGTGAAAAGATCATTAAAGGAATTAAAAAGTTACTTTAGAAAATATTTATGAAAAGAATTAGCAAAGTAGAACTGGTGAAAAAAGAAAGGCCTGAAAATCTAGAAAGCAAAGTGTAAAATGATAGACTAAGTCGTTTTAGCTACTTTAATTACATTATTAAATAAGGGTAAACTGAAATTTAATCAAAAGATACAGATTTGCAATCTCTAATAAAAGAAAATTAATGAGATTCTATTCAGCCTTAAAAGTGAAGGAAATCCTGTCATTTGTGACAACATCGGTAAACCTGTAAGACATAGTGTTAAGTAAAATAAGTCAGGCACAGAAAGACAGATACTACATCTCACTTATACAGGGAATCTAAGAGGCAATTTCATAAAGTTGAGAGTGGGAGTAGTTACCAAAGTCTGGAGAGAATAGGAGAGTCAGGGGAAAAGGGAAAGGTTAGTCATTTTAATGAAATTTTTCATTCTATTCAAACATGAAACACTAATGTTTCATTTGTGTTAGCCATACATTTTGATCATGATGTGAAAGTGACTTTTAAGATTTTTATGATGCCATATCAAAGCACACATTTACACATTAGGCATTACTACAGTGATCATGTCAAAATTGTTTTATCATCTTTATGATCTTGACATCATCTGCTACAGATATAATCTCAGTTCTCAGTGAAATTAGAACTTTTTCTCCATTTGGGTCTTTAGTGTGCATTCTATAACATTATTAACACTTGTCAGTATACAATTTTATCAAAACTGAGATGTGTTATTTGGTAAGTAGTGTTCCTTCCAGGAAAGCCCAGTACCTGGACATAAGCACTGTATTAGACCCCATTGCTGTGTAATGATTTACCTCCAAAGTATCAGCTTAAAGATCACAAATATTTGTTATCCTCCACATTTTCTGATGTTGACTTGCGGGTTCGAGTGTTCGAAGTGAGAGACCAGTTCCACCAATCGATAATGCAAAAGCAAAGGAACTTTATTAGCTAGCTCGAGCTAGGGTCCGAGTCTCATCCAGCACAGTGGAGTCTTGACCTCGGACCCCGAGCTCTAGATTACTCGGGCTTTTATACATTTTGATTACATATACAGTTGGCAACAGTTAGGGGTATTTGGAGTTCACTGATTGGCTCGTTACACCTGAGGAAGTTGGGGACTTTACACCATTGTTCTGATAGACCTCACCAAGCGACAGTTTCCGTGAGAACATCTCTTGGAACTATTGGTTCAGGCCCTACCATTGTTCCAATAGACCCCACCAGGCGGTAGTTTCTGTGGGAACACTTCTTGG
>PVJS01024591.1:0-27500 GCA_004027185.1 Glis glis
CGAACCCAGATCCTCCGGTCTCCGCCTCCCAAAGTACTGGGATTACAAGCGTGTGCCACCACGCCCGGCCCTCCTTCCCTTCTGACAGTGCACACTGCTGCCTTCCATCTCAGGCGGCTTGTCTGTGCTCCTCCCTGTTTGGAATGCCACTCTGTTCAAGTATCACTTCTTGAGGGAAGACTTTCCCAACTGCCCAGATGAAAGAGCATTTACTGTTTTATTCTGTGCTGTAAAATATGCTAGGATCTACCATGTGCCTATTCAAATTAAATATATTAAGTTAAAGATGTAGTTCCTCAGGTGCACTAGCCACATTTCCAAGTCACGTTAGTCCCATATGGCTGCTGTGGTAAACAGCACAGACATAGAACATTTCCATCATCCCAGAAAGTTCTCTTCCACAGTGCCGCTCATAGCATTATTTATCATTCTTCGGCATTTATCACAATAGTCAACTGACATTTCTTTCTGGATTCCCCCACTAGACTCTAGACTCCATAAAGACATGTACTATGATGATTTCCCTTACAATTCATGACAGCTAATTGGTACTTAATAATCAATTATTGAAAGAATGAATGATTGTAATCAGAATACTGTTTTTTATCAGCCGAGTAGATCTAAATAAAATTCACACACTATTTAAATTGCATAAATAAAAGGCTTTTAGTAATCTGGGTATGGTGCATGACCCTGTAGGCCCAGCTACTGAGGAGGCTGAGGTGGGAGGGTCACTTGAGCCTTCAAGTTCTAGCCCAGCCTGGGCAACATAGCAAGACCCCTGTCTCAAAACAAAACAAAACAAAATAAAAAGGCTTTTAGTATAGTTATGGAGTTATACAATCATATTTACCTAATTTTAGAACATTTCTCTCTCTCTAAAAGGAAACCTTGCTCTAGATTCTTTTCATCTAACCCAACCTTGCCCTGAACACCCAGCGGTCTACTTTCTGTAGATGTATACATTTTACCATTCTTTCCTCTCCATGAAATACAACCACATACTATATGATATTTCATGACTGAATTCTTTCATTTATCACGAAGTTTTCAAGGATTATCTCTGTGACTGCATGTATCAGAGTTTCACTCCATCTTATCATAAAAATAATATCGTGTGGATACCCCACAATATATTTATTCATTCTTTAGTTGATGAACAATTGGATTTTTTTACTTATTTTGGCTATTGTGAATAATACTACTATGATCCTTCACTTTAATTGCTTTTTAAAATTTTTACTGGTTCACATAAATTATTCCAAATATATTTCATTGTGTACTGTTTGTACATGCATATAACATAATTTTATCAATTTTACTCCTTAGTATCTTCCCTTACCCTTTCCTCCTCCCTCCCCTTGACCCTCTTTCTCAACCCTAGGGATTTTCCTTCTACTTGCATTACATCTTTTTCCCCACTCTAGCTTCTACATCTGAGAGAAAAGATCCAATACTTATCTTTCTGAGACAAGCTTATTTTGCTTAACATGATGCTCTCTATTTCCATTCCTTTTTCCTTCAAATGACATAATTTAGTTCTTCTTTATTTTCTGAATGCAACTCTATTGTGTATATATACCATATTCTCTTTATCCACTCATCTTTGACAAATGACTAGGCTGGTTCCATAATTTGACTATTGTGAATTGTGCTGTAATAAACATAGATATGCATTATCTCTAAAATATGCTGACTTTAATTCTTTAGGATAAATACTGAAGAGTGGCATACCTGTGCCAGATGGTAGTTCTATTTTTTTCCCCTGAGGAAGCTCCATACTGATTTTCATAGTGGCTGTATGTGATAGTTGGTCTGGTTTGTCAACTTGACCCACCTAAGATCATGTGACTTTGGTTGTGTAACAGCAGATTGAACCGGAAGTCCTGCCCTAAATATGGGTAGCAGGGTTCTGATAGGTACAGGACTTAGATAAAAGAGGGAGAAAGCCGCGTAGAGGGGGCCGCGACTCTTCCTGAAGAAAACGCATCTGCTCTCATTTGAGATCGTCAGTCTCCAACTTCGCCATTTCCTTGGAGAACTTCTTGATCTTCTGCTCTCGTGTGAGTTCATCGGCCTCCAGCTCTTCGAAATGAAACTTCACCATCGTTTCTCCGAAGAGCTTCCTTATCTTCACATCTTGGACTGGACTGAATTGTTGGTTGCTTCAATCCTGGGGCTCCGGCTCTTAGACTGCCCGACCAGCTGCTGATTCCTCTGACTCTTCACGTGCAGTTGCAATTCAGGACTACATTGTGAGCTGATCTAATTAATCCCTTTTTCATATACTCATTCTGTGAATACTGTTAATCTAGTGAACCCTGACCAATACACTGTATCAATTTACATTCCCACCAGTGCCATAAAAGAGTTCCCTTTCCCCTGCATCTTCACCAGCATTCATTGTCATTTGTGTCCTTTATAATTGACATTTTAACTGGGGTGAGGTAGAATCTCAGGGTAGTTTTGACTTGCATTTTCCTGATGCCTAAAGGTGTGAAATGATTTTTCCTATAATCGTTGGCCATTTGTACTTCTTTTGAGACACGTCTGTTCAGTTCATCTTCCTATTTATTGAATGGGTTTTTTGTTTTTCTGGTACTGAATTTTTTATATATTCCAGACATTGATCATCTGTTGGAAGAGTATCTGACAAAGATTTCTTTCATTCTGTAATATACAGAGGGTTTTTATAAACACATATTCTGAACATTAATCTTCTGTCAGAAGAGTAGCTGGTAAAGATTTTGTCCAATTCTGTAGTCTGTCTCTTCACTCTGTTGTTTCCTTTGCTGTGTAGGAACTTTATAATTTGAGGTCATCCCATTTATCAATTCTTGTAATGAATACCTGAGCTATACGAGTCCTATTCAGGAAATAATACCTATATCTATAGGTGGAAGTGTTTCCCCTGTTTTCTTCCACAATTACAAAGTTTCCAGTTTTATATCTAAGTATTTGACCTATTTAGAATTGACTTTTTTACAGGGTAAGAGGGATCTAGCTTCATTCTTCTACTTATAGATATCCAGTTTTCCCAGCACAATTTGTTTAAAAGGCTGCCTTTTCTCCAACTTAAGTTTTGGGTAGAAATCAGATGACTGTAGTTGGTGGGTTTGTTTCTGTGTTTCTATTCTGTTCCATTGTCTACTTGTCTGATTTATGTCAGTATCATGCTGTTTTTGTTACCATGGTTCTGTAGAAAAATTCGAAATCAGGTGTTGTGATGCCACCAGTATTGTTCTTCTTACTCAGGATTGCTTCCACTATTCCAGGTGTTTTGTTTCTCCATATGAATTTTAGGATTATTTTCCCATTTCATTGCTATTTTGATAGTAACTGCATTAAATCTGTAGATCATTTCTGGTAACATGGCCATCTAAAAATATTACTTCTTATCCATGAACATGGGATGTCTTCCCATCTTCTAGTGTCATCTTCTACTTCTCTTTTTCAGCATTATATACTTTTCTGTGTAGAGGTATTTAAACTTTTTGGTTAGGTTTATTCCTAGGTGTTTTATTTTTAAGCTATTGTAAATGGAACATTTTTCCTGCTTTATTTCTCAGTTGATTCATTGTTGGTATATATAAAAGCTATTGATTTTTTTATCCTTCTACTTTGCAGCTCTAGAAGTCTTCTGGTTAAGCCTTTAGAGTTTTCTAACTATAGTATTATATTATTCATAAATGGGAATAATTTCGCTTCTTCCTCTCCTTTTTTCCCCTGTATTTGTTTCTCTTGTCTAATTGGTCTGGCCAAAATCTCAAGTACTGTATTGGACAGGCGTGGTGAAAGTCCTGTTCATGATTCTAGAGGAAATGCTCTAAAATTCTTGCATTCAGTATGATGTTAGTTTTGGGTTTGTTATATATATAGACTTTATTATGTTGAGCTAAGTTCCTACTATACCTAGTTTCTGTAGGGTTTTTATCATGAAGGAGTGTGCTAGACTTTATCAAGGGCTTTTTCTTCATCTATTGAAATGATTATTTGATTTTTTCTCTTTGATTCTGTTTATGTAATGCATCACATTTATTGATTTGTGAATGTTGAATCATCTTTGCAGCCCTAGAATGAAACCAATTTATTCATGGTGTATGATCTTTCTAATATATTGTTAAATTTTATTTGCAAGGATTTTTACATCTATGATCACCAAGGATATTAGTATGCAATTTTCTTTTCTTGATGTGTTCCTATTTGGTTTTCTAATCATGGGGATACTGGCTTTATACAATGAATTTAGAGGCATTCCTCCCCTTTCTATTTCTATTTGTGGAATATTGGTATTAGATCTTCTTTAAAGGCCTTGTAAAATGCAGCCATGAATCCATCTGGTCCTGGACTTTTCTTTATGGGGACACTTTTTACTACTGCTTCAATCTCATTGTTTGTTATTGGTCTATTTAGGTTTTCTATATCTTATTGGTTAAATTTTGGTAGGTTCTATGTGTCTAAAATTTTATTCATTTCTTCTAGATTTTTCAATTTATTGTTCTTTTTTTTTCCTAAGGCCTTGAGATGCATCATTAGGTTATTAATTTGGGATCTCTCTGATATTTTTTGTAGGCACTCATACCTATTGTCTTTTCTCTTAGCATTGGTTGAAATCTCAGTGATGGAAGGAGTTAATAAGACAAAGAGGGGAAGGGCCACCTATGTTTTAGAGGGGAAAAGCTGTCTCTTGGAACTAGGGAGGCATGCCTAGGAACCCAGTGAATGAACAGAAAATGGAGATAGGGAAAAATAGGATAGATTCCTCTTATAATAACTTCTCTTCGTGACCTTTACTCTAGGACTTGCTTTCTCTAGCATATATTCAATCTCTAAATGAGTCTCCATTGCTTCAATCAACTAGAAAAAAAAATCAACTATTTTAAGTCAGAAATTCATCCTATCAAATTTCCAAAGCAAGTTTCATTCTAAGAAGCATGATTAAATATTCGCTAAGAATTCTTTGGGGGCCTCTACAGGGCAGCCAAGTTGTCAGAATTCTAAAGACATTGCTTCATTCTGAGACTATGACCTTCAAGGAAATTAATTTTCATTCCTATTCGCCCTTCCTTGAAGACATTCCAAGCCTTCAGGTTTTGTAGTGTTTCTGGCAGCATCTACCTAAATTTTTAGGCTGCTAAATCTTACTTGAAGAATGTCAATGTGAAATGAGATTTGTGCCAGTTTGTCTAACAGGCTTGACACCCAATGCAAATATTATCTCAACCTGGATGCTCTCACATCCACCAAGCTGAAAATTAAGTACTACATGTCTCAAAATGAGTATTTCCAAGGCAAAATTTTCCCCAACTCCCATTCTCCCTCTCTATGTTTTCCATGATTAAATAATGAGCATCATGCTGAGAAAGAACCTTTAAAATTCTAGGAAATGTTGTGCATAATGTAAAAACCAAAGGGAGGATCATCAAATGTATCCTATCAGTCATTTTAATATTTTTACAATGCTATTTTCTGTACTGTTTTTCCCTTCAAAGCTGCAATGACAATCGCTTCAAAAATAAATTCAAGAAACACCTTCTGTGTGCCAAGTACTTTATTCATTATTGATGGGAACACAGGATAAAAGCAGATATGATTCCTACCTTGAAAATGGTATAAATAATAGTTTCGGGTAACAACAGTAGACATTTGTAAGGGCAATATAGTAGTTATTAAAAATAGAAGCAACAACAATCAGTGCTATAAAAAGTCTGAGAATTGAGTACCTCTAGCCTTCCTGGTCACTTTACAGGGTTAGTTAAAGAAGGTAAACATTTTCTTAGGCATAAAATACAAATCTCTACGTGCGTGCGTGTGTGTGTGTGTGTGTGTGTGTGTGTGTGTGGCTGTTTATTTATTTATCTATTATGGTACTGGGATTGAGCTCAGGGACATTCTACCTCTGAGCTACATCCCCAGCCCTTTTTTCCTTTTTTGTTTTGAAACAGGGTCTCACTAGGTTGCTGAGAGTCTTGCTAAGTTGCTGAGACTGGCCTTGAACCTGCAATCCCCCTGTCTCAGCCTCCCAAGTACTGGAATTACAGGCCTGCACCACCACACCTAGCTTGGGCTTTTTATTTAATAGGCCTAAATTTATTAAACAAATTATTGAAGTTTGATTTTCTTTAAAAAAAAGTCTCAACCCCTTGGACAAATCATTGAACCTTAGTTTGGTCATCCATAAAATAGAAACAATAATGCTCACCTTATAGGGTTATTGTAGGGGCTATTTTAAATCAAATAACATCTGAAAAGCCCTTTGCACAATGCTTGGCACAGAGTAAGGGCTCAGCTACCTCTAGGTTTCCTATGTTGCTTTGATTTTCCTTTTATAGTTTTAATCATTAAGCTTTCCTTAAGAGGGCTAAAAATGTGAACAATTTTAAACAAACATTCCCTTTTAAATACTTCTCCACTCTGTTAAGCAAGGACAAGTATGGTACATGTTGCTACTGTTCCATCCAAGTTCTCGTGTGGCTTTGTGACTTGGATTGGCCAATGAAATGTGAGCAAAAGTAATGAGTGGCACTTCCACGTGGAAACCTGTAGTTACTGATTTTCAATCCCCTAGATACCTCTCTCAGCTGAGTTGACAGTGAAAGTGTGGCTCAATAGGGAGTTTAAATCTGAGCCATTGTCTGCAAAATAGCTACCCTGCAAAGAGGCCCAAACCTGCAGTGGACATTGCAAAAGTAAGAAATAAACTGTAGCTCTTTAACTAAGACACTGAGATTACTATAATAAACCTCAAAATGCATTGCCGGTAGCTTCACCCTGGTAATCAGTTTTCAGATGTGATTAATAAGACTTGTTTAATATTTATGATAAAGGACTTGATGCTCCAGATAAACATGGGGGAAATATCTGCTGATATCTGGAGAGTAACACATGGCTCCCCCCCTCATGGAAGTGTGTGGCTGAAAACTCAAAAGAGTGAACACCGATCAAGTGAATTCTATAATGAAATGCAAGTTCCCGCTCAGATTTCAAAATCTAGATTGTGACACCCTCTTCTTGCCAGGGATGCCATCTGGGTTGGTAAAGTCAATTCTTGAGTGAGAAACTCACAGAATTCTCAAGAATTTCCAACCTCTTGGAAATAACCTCTGTCAATCAGGAATTACCCTTGGCCAACATTCAGGGCTCCGAGAAATGCTCCAACAGTCGATGTAGCTTTCAAGGTCAATGGCATGGATTAACTTTGTGGCTTGGTCAAAATACTTCTTACTTTTTTAGATTTTAGTTTCCCAGACCAAGATGAAAGTGTCAGATTAAGCCAGGTGTGGTGACACACAACTGTAATCTCAGTACTTGGGTGGGTGAGACAGGAGAATCACAGGTTTGAGACCAGCCCCAGCAACTTAGACTCTCAGCAATCTAGTGAAAGCCTGTTTCAAAATTTAAAAAAAAAGTGTCAGATTAATTATAGTTAAGGTTGCTTTTAACATCTTATTTAAATGTAATATATCATTTTCAAATGAGAAAATAAAGTTCAGACCTCCATCTCCATTAAGCTAGAAAGCCAGAAATTTGTACCCTGGAGAAGTTGGAACTAGTGATGAAATCTGAAATGTTATATGTATATATTCAGTGTGTGTGTGTGTGTGTGTGTGTGTGTGTGTGTGTGTGTGTTACTGGGACTTGAACTCAGGGGCATTCCACCTCCGAACAACACCCACAGCCCTTTTTATTTTTTATTTTTTGAACAGGGTCTCACTAAGTTGCTGAGGCTGGCCTCAAATATACAATCCTCCTGTCTCAGCCTCCCAAGTACTGGGATTACAGGCATGCACTACCACCACACACCATATTATATCATATACCAAAGGCATACTATGAATTAGAATTATTGCATAATAAGTAAAAACATATACCAAAGGCATACTATGAATTAGAATTATTGCACAATAAGTAAAAACATAGAAATTCTTCTTAGATATGACCATCTTGAGGTGAAATCCCACATCTTTGTGTATCCACCTAATATCTTGGTTACATAGTAATCCAATCTTGGATACATACATAGTAGGTGGTCAAATACTATGTATTGAATCAATAGATGGACTGGTAAGTTTGTGGACAGTTAAATGGAATGGATGAATAATGAAGAGTTTTCCGTGGCATTCTTGGTCTAGTGTATGTATAATTTACTGTATACAATTGCTGTGTGTGAAGAGTAACAGTATGAGTACAAATTTTAAATGCTTGAGTAAGTGCGAGGCAAAGCAACCAGCTGTGGGAGTCAAGACCTCCACAGCAGAGCTGCTGCCATCGTTAATTAGTGGTGTGTCTTCAGAGAAACCATTTCACCTGACGAACCTCAACCTTCTCACCAATAAAATGTCTATCAAAAATGTATCGTGTCTCCTAAATAAGAGTTGCTATGAAAATAAAATGGCATGAGACATGAAGACGCTTTGAAAACATGGAAATGTACGTCATTATAATTGGTAACCAGCCAATGAAGAGCAGCTTATGTTTATAGTAAAGGTCAACAGAGGCCAAGAAGTTTTCATGAGACTGGACATCTTCCTTAGGTCTTCACAGTGCCATTGAAACTGCTTTTTATGAGAAGCCCTAGGCTTTCTGTTCTTTCTCTTTTTTTTTTTTGAATAATAAATGAATATAATGTAACCTACTTGCATGCAACAATCAAATTAAACAATCAACATGACTTTTATGAAGAGAAAGATGAATATAATGTGAAGATACCAAGTTACAAACCAAAGGAGGCACTAGATGGATTGATACAAACATTATAGCCAAGATTATTATGGAGTCAATATAGAATGGTGGTTAGAATTCTTACTTTAACATCATATTCTGGATTTAAATTAATCTTTTTCTCGTATTAAGTGACTTTGTGCAAGATTTTAGTTTCTTGGAGTCTCTTCTCATCTGTAAAGTTAGGATAGCAATATTTGTTTATCATAGGACCTGTTGATTACTTACAGTCATCCTACAGCTTGCCTTCCTACACACACGAGTGTACACACACACACACATACACAGCCCGCCCCTATCATGTTCCAAATGTTGGACCCTCATTTTCTCGGCCTCTCTTTATCCCTTTAGTCACATCAGGGTCACATGATCCAGTCCTGGTCACTTGGACACAGAGAAATAACCACCAAATATCTTCTGGGAAAGGCTCTCTCCCAAGTCAACTTTATTTATGGACAATAACGGTGATTGTCTTTGCCAGGTGCAGTTGTTCCCAAGTGTGATGTCTGCAATAGTGTTGGTCCTTGTGCCATGAGGGGAACATAAAAAGTTAAAAAAAAATAAAAGAAATTGTCTAAATGTATCAGACATATGATGTGTCTAATGAAAGAGATCAAATTGCCAAATTAAATGCAAGGGATTCACAATGTCTATCCACCGAATCCCTATATATTATATTAAATAATAATACTTATGATGATTAAAATTGATAAATACTATTGAAAGATTGATTAAAAATAACAACAATATAGTACAGGAGAAAGTGTTCTGAATTCAAAGATAGGAGACCTGATCATAGAACATGAAACCTGTCACTACAGTCTGTTTATAAAATGGCCAGATGATCTCTAAACTCCTGTCATGGGCATCAAACTGAAACAGTAATATCTACCATTTATTGAGCTCTTATTATGCTATTACTAGCATTTAATTCATAATATAGGGATTTTTGTAGGTGTCAGACATTTTCATGGATGCCGCGTATATTTCATACATTCCTTATACAGTCTCTACGAGGCAGTTACTATTATTACCCTGATTTTACAGATGAGGACACTGAAGTACAGAGAATTTAGATGCTTCGTCCAAGACGACATTGTTCGCACTAGGCTGAAGAACCCTCTCGCTGCAATGCTTCCGCCCTTGCCCACTGCACTTTCTTGTTAAGCACTTCACTCTTTATCCCACTTAACATAAAACATTGTGCTTTCAACTGCAAGCACTAGAATGATCTGCTCAAACTAACTTAAACAATGAACTACATTATCTCATATAAAACAAGTCTTCCAGGGTGGTGATGTCACCAAAGACAGACTGTTCCTGTCTCCACCATCTTCTCTCCACCATCTTCTGTGGATCTGTGATTTCTGCTCTTTCTCTAGAAAATTTGCCTTTCACTGTATCCCTGTCCTCAAAGCAGACATTGGTTTTACCTTTTCTGCTGACATTATTTACTACCTTGATATTCTTTAGTCAGATCATCTTCCCTTCCCAAACTCTAATGTCCAGGTCTAGCCTGTGGGCTTTTTCTCTATGCATGCTCACTCTCTTGCAAGGTCATAGCAATTTTTTTTGCAAGGTCATAGAACTTTTGCTTCAATAAGATGATCACTCCCAAATTTAGGTCCATCTTTTACCTTGCATCTTCTATGTTGTTGTCATGTACTTCCATGTGTATGGCTAACAAGTATCTCCAATTCAACAACCCCCAAACCTATCTGCCACCCTATGTCTCTTTCCATCTCTGCAAATGATACAAAGCACCTGACATCTACTATCAACACTTTGGAATCCTCTTCGATCCTCCTCCTTCCTCACATTCCACATCTAATCCAGCCATAAATTTTCGCAGATTACTCATCTCCTCTTTTATCTCTCCCCTTGATTATTCAAAGAGTTATTTATCTCATCTCCCTACATAATCCACCATCAGACTTTTTCACATGGCAGACAACATAATCTTTTGTTATTGTTGTTGTGCAAGGTATTGAACCCAGAGGCATTCTACCTTCTTTACTGTGTGATGAAAATATTTAAAAGCTAATCTAGCTGGGAATGGTGGTGCACACCTATAATCCCAGTACTTGGAAGGCTGAGACCAGAGGATTGTAGGGTTGAGGCCAGCCTCAACAACTTAGTGAGAACCTCAGCAACTTAATGGCTCCCTGGCCAATATTTTGATACAGCAAGCTTGACCTCAGTTGAGGTCTTAGCATGCACTGTTGCTTCAGCCCGGGGCACTCTGACCTTGCAGCTCACTTCTTCACTCCTATTGAGTGCTTCCCAGAAGTCATCACTTTGGAGAGCCCTCTGACCATCCTCTTCGCAATACCTCTCCATGTTAGCCGTATCCCCTTACACGGCTTCATTTTTCTTCATTGTACTATTATTATCAATTTTATTTTTATTTTGCTTTTTTTGGCTTATTTGGTTTTCATCAAATATCTATAACATATAGATTTTTTGCAAAAAGAAAAAACAGATAAGCTTTAAGAAATCAGAATAATTGAGATTTGGACTACCCACTCCATCAACTTACTTCTTATTGAATTACAAAGTTAAGACGTAGAAGAGCTTAGATAGAGTTCAGAACTGGAAGTAGCCTAGTTAATTTGCCTTTTTTTGTAATTTAATCTTGTTATTGACAAAAATATTATGTATTTGTTGAGATGTTATTTTAAGATATGCATATATTTTAAAATGGATAAATTGAACTAATTAGTATATGTCTTACCTCCTTTACTGTGTGATGAAAACATTTAAAATCAACTATCTAGCCAAGCATGGTAGCATGCCTGTACCTGTAATCCCAGTACTTGGGAAGCTGAGACAGGATGATCACAGGTTTGAGGCCAGTCTCAGCAACTTAGTGAGAACTTCAGTAACTTAGTGAGACCCTGTTTCCAAATAAAAAATAAAATATGACAGGGGGTGTGGCTTAGAGGTAGAATGTCACTGGGTTCAATCCCCAGCACCAGAAAATAAATAAATAAAATTAAAATCTGCTATCTTAGGCAATGTTCAAGACCCCCTTAATTTATACATATGGGATAAGAGAGAGAAGAGGGAAGGAATATTAGTGTCATTTAGTCAGTGAGAAACTGTGTGTGTGTGTGTGTGTGTGTGTGTGTGTGTGTGTGTGTGTGTCCTCTTGACACTCCATAACATTTTTTAACTACACAAATGAGTATCCATTACAATCATTGTTTCGCACAACAATCAAAGGTCACTGCAGTTCTGGAAGAAAGAGAAAAGAAAGATGTCAATATAAGTGTACTTTTTGGCTAGGGTTGAACTGTGTATGATGGAAAAATTCTAAAAAAAATAATATTTAGAATACCCTAAACTGCAATCATTCTAGAAACATCAAAAGTTAAAACAAGTCTAGACACAATGGGTTTCCTTTCTGACTGAAATTCTTCTTCAGTGTAATCTGCAGTGGCAACAACAAAGAAACCCCATCAGTCATGTCAGACCTGAATGATAACAAAATGTGCCTCTCATCTCCTGAGAGATGGTGATTGCATCTGCTAGAAGCTATGTCAAGCAATATTATTAGAAATTAACACAGTTTTTAATTTCACTGGTATTGGCACTAATGCTCATATTTCTTACATTCATATTATCCTACTAATTCCATTAGGCCTTTTGTGCATAGCAATGTGAAGGCTGCTCCTCTATCATTTGCATTTTTAATCTTTCATTGCGTTACTTCATATATTTCAATTGCTTATAATTACAACTTGTAAAACTCATAACTTATGAAACTGTAGTCAACCTTATGTTCCCTAGTCTGTAGGATTCAGTCAGTCAGTAGGGTGGCTACTTGTAGTAGAGTCTGACTCCCCCTCAATGTCTCCTGGCAGCTTGCAAGCCCCATTTCTTGATTTCTTGTCCTTCTTCCCTTTATCTGGGCAGGCTGAAAAGAAACCCAGTTCTTCCTTCTTCTTCTTCTTTTTTTTTTTGCAGTACTGGGGATTGAACCCAGGGGTATTCTACCTCCGAGCTACACCTGCAGCCCTATTTTTATTCTTTATTTTGAAACAGGGTCTCACTAAGTTGAGGAAGGCCTCCCTAAGTGGTGAGGCTGGCAGTGAACCTGCGGTCCTCTTGTCTCCGCCTCCCAAGTACTGGGATTACAAGCGTGCGCCACCACGCCCGGCTCAGTTCTCCCTTCTTTGACATCATTGAGAAATAAAAACTCTACAAGTCCCGCGTATGCATGGGAGCCTGTAACTCGATCCTACCTATCATGAAACCTCCAGCTGTCCAGGCTTTTATGTCAAGCTATTTTCAGACCTTCTTGGGGAGCCTGTCCTGTTTTCCTGGAGAAAACCTCATCTCATACCTACTGGGTGTGTATGTGGGACCATCGTTCTCAACACCCGAATAAATGATGGGTTGGAGTCCATACTATGCAGGGTGGCTAATTAGCTAAGCTGTTCGCTGTCTGTCCTGTACACGAGTAATTCGGCCATCAGGCAGAGACTAGACAGAGCTCATGCAACACCACCTGTCTAGGGTTTGCCTATAGAAGGCTTCTTTTCTTCCAGAGATGACTTTCTCATTTGGGGACAGTTATGCTCAACACCCCAGTTTCTTTCTTCTTTGTGCAAGATGACATACTCTCTATTCAAGCTTCAGCCAGTTATGTGTGCCATGCCTAGAGCCTGCCTTCAGACTAACATTACGAAGTTGGCGAACTCACTCATTCCCATCCTGTCTTCCAAGTTTCATGCCACCACCAAAGTCTGCCTTTAATATTCTGCTCAAAGTTTTTAGCTGTTACTTGTAGGTAGATTGATCTACCTACTTATATGGAAGCAGAACATCTCATCCACTAAGTTGTATACTTCAGTAATTTTATCTTTCACTTGTAAAATTTTCCTTTTGTTCTCTAAATTTGTCTTCTGGTCAGTTTGTAAATATTCTCTTGTTTCTTATATATTTTGGAATAGTATCTATTTTTGCTCTATGTGGTCAGTTTTTTAAATACTCTCTTGTTTCATATATACTTTGGAAAACAATTTATTTTTTGCTCTATGTATGGAAATTCTACCATTGGCAATTTTTACTGTATTCTCTCTCTTAGGAACTTGTTTCTGTGTGTGTTTTATAACTACTATTTCCTTTACCATAAACTGAAAATTGGCTTAATTTTGTCCATAGGACTTCCAAGGGACATGAATTGAGCATGTTTTACTCAGACAAGATTTTCTTTTTTCTTTCTTTGTTTTTTGTTTTGTTTTTGTGTGTGTGTATGTGTGTGTTTTATGGTGCTGGGTTTGAACCCAGGGCCTCATGCATACTAGGCAAACTCTCTACCACTAAGCTACCCTCAGCCCATCAAGGAAAAATCTTCAATTGCTTCTATTACATGTTCAGTATATTACAAACTCAAAACATCTTTTTTGGGGGGAGGGGTGTTGATAATCCTCCTGAGAGGCTAGTCAGGCCAACATTCCAGGCACATGACCCACTTCATCCCACAAGACCCAACACTCAGAAGTGGGTCACCCTTGGTTTAAGGCTCTACTGTCACCATTTTTTAAAAAAAAATCTTAATTATTTTCAAACAAAGTGTCTCACATTTTTGTTTTGCATTGGGCCCCACTGTAGCTGGTCCTGAAGCATCCAGATTTATAAAAACTGTCCAAGTCACTCCCTCACTCTGGCAGACAATGTCAGCAATATGACCACAGGCCCTGCAGTCCATTTTATGCTAAAGATCCTCGGCAGAGGACTCCTTGGGGTTCCTGTATGGTATCTGAACAGAAAGCTAGAAGTTCCTAGGAGTTTATCTGCCACCTCCACGCATACCCGAGGCTAGTTAATGTTAGGTATAAGAGTGCGAAGACCCAGCCTCCTTTCCTTAGATCAGAACAAATAACTTACAATTTATAGTAACTTAAAATAACTTACATCAATATTTATTTATATTAATACATTATAAAATTTTATATTAATTTTTAAAATATAATATATTATGTTAGCTTAAAATAATGATGTGTAATAGCTAAATAATACCAGCATCCTCTCTGAGGTCAGGTTGAAGTTATCTGTACAGATCTTTTCCTGAGATTTTATTTTGTTCTAGGCTTTCTCCTCTTTCCTACTTTCTTCATTCAGTACTTCTTAACTTCCTGCACAAAAATTCTTGGTTTTCAGTCTGCTGCTAAGGAACTCAGTGACTTACATGGACTTAAAGACTTGCTTCTTATATTGCATGCTGAAATGATAGCTCACATTCTGAATTCCCAGTATTGCCTTAGATCCCAGGGAAACCTCAGTTTGTAAGCTCTCATAGAGAGGTCTGTGGTCTCAGACCCCTCTCCCTCCTCCACCTCTGCTTCTTGGAGATTTCCCATACTTCTTATGAGCTCAACAATGTGTTTAAAATAAATTTGTTGTTAACTCTCAAGAATGTGTGTGTTTAAGGCAGTTGAACAATTTTTAGAGCACCTAGACTGCCATACTGCTGCCATACTAGCTTCTAGTACTGAACGCTCGGTTTTATGTATTTTTGGTCTACTTTTCTAATTGGTGGATTAAATAGCATCCCTCTCACGCTCTGCTTTCACTTGTTGCCATTTATTTATTTATTTATTTATTTATTTATTTATTGTGGTACTGGGGATGGAAACCAGGGGCATTCTACCTCCGAGCTACAACCTATTTTATTCTTATTTCTGAAACAGGGTCTCAGTAGGCTGAGGTCTCACTTGCTGAGGTTGTCCTTGAACCTGAAATCCTCCTTTCTTAGCCTCCAGAGTACTGGGATTACAAGCGTGCACCACCACACTCAGCTTCATTGTCATTTAGACCTAAGTATTTTGTTATTTATCACATAAACCTACCTTAACACCAGGACTTTCCTTAAGGGCTTTCTTGGTTTGTAATATTTGAATCAAGCTAAACATATCTATCTCCTCCAACATTTATCAGTTCTTCATGGTGAAATCTTTCAAAAATCCTTTCTCCTAGTTTTTCGAAATATACAGTGCATTCTTATTATTTATAGTTACTCTACTGTGCAATAACACAGGAGAAATTCTTGTTCCTATCTAACTGTGGCACTGATCAACATTTGCCCGTCTTTTTCTCTTCTCTCTACTCTTAGAATTGTTTGAAGATGGATTTGTGGCCAACTATATAATACATTTTTGTGACTATTTTCATTGTTACAGAAAATTCCCTATGTATCTTTGGATTATCCTCATTAATCACTTTACACAAATCTATGAACTTGTTTATTTTTGCCTGTTCATTCTACTGATTTTTGAGAGTGATGTATTAAAATCTCCAATTACAAGATGAATCACTGCATGAATCTATTACCTGTTGCTTATGGTTATGCACATCTATTTTGCTGACTGTCCCACCTTGGATCAATTCCTGTTTTTCATAGTTAGCAGTACTCCTCTTTGTCACTAATTATACCTTTGCCTTAAACATCTATCTTGCACTGTACTTAAATTTCTACTCTATTTTTATGGCCTCACATTTTTGCATGAATCTTGTTTTTAACTTCAAGATATTTCAAATATCTTTACCCAGGCTTTGGCTTGTATTTTATATTCTTAATAATATATGCATTATATGTATCACACACATACATATGTATCATTAAGAATTATATTATATATGTGTGTGTGTGTGTGTGTGTGTGTGTGTGTATTTTTTGGTGGTACTGAAGATTGAACCCAGAGGCATTTCACCTCCAAGTTACACCCTCAGCCCTATTTTATTCTTTATTTGGAAACAGTGTCTCACTAAGTTGCTGAGAGCCTCATTAAGCTGCTGAGGGTGGCCTCAAATCTGCAATCCTTCTGTCTCAGTCTCCCAGGTACTGGGATTACAGGTGTGTATCACCACACCTGGCCTCAATGATATTATTTGGATGAAAATTTTAATTTGATGAAGTTCAATTTATCAAAATAAGGAAATTCTATTTTCTTCAAGAAGCTTATTCATTTTGGCATTTGTATTTAGGCATGTATCCTAATTTAATTTTTCCATATGGTGTAAGAAAGAGGTGAAGCTTCATTTTTAATTATGGGTTGCCAGTTTCATCAGCACCATTTACTGGAAAGACATCTCTTTCTTCCATTGAAGTTCTTTGGCACATTGTTGAAAAATCATTTGATTATATAAGTGATAATCTACTGTTGGACTTTTCTTTTTTCCATGGATTTACCTTTATGTCAATACCAGGCATTCCTAATTAGGATAGCAGGACAGTGAGTCCTAAAATCTGATAGTTTACATACCCTAATCTCTTTTTTATTCCTTGATGTTGTTTAGTGATATGAATCTTCCAACTTCTCCTTCCTTTTCAAGGTTGTTTAGGCATGCCTATATCAATTTTAGAAACAGCTTGTCCATATCTTTTTTAAAGAAAGTTTCTTGCATTCAATCTACATGCCAATAGAGAACAGTTATTTTTAAAAATACTTAGCATTTCAATCCATAAACATAGCATATTCCCAAGAAATTCACCATTCTTCAGCATTGTAGAGGGTACTTTTTAGTGCAGAGGTCTTAAAAATGTTTCATTACATTTACCATTAAGTATTTAATATGACACTATTTTACATATTTTATTTTCCCAATGTTTGGTGTTAGTTTATCAAAGTTTGACTGATTTTTGTACATATATTTTTACATCCTATTATTTTGATGAAATTATTGATTAGGTATAGTCATTTAGAAATTTACTTGCATATTATATGTATACAATCATATTCTTCAATAAAAACAAATTGACATTTTTTTCTCATTATATATGCCTTTCATTTCCTTACTTTGTCTCATTATACTTGTTACAACTTCCAAATTAATACTAAATTGAAGTCGTGAAAGTGGACGTTCAGCTGGGATTGCTATAACAAAATATCACACTGGGTGGCTTAAAACAACAAGTATTTATTCCTCCCGATTTGGAAGGCTGGGATTTATGATCACGGGGCTCCTGTGAGGGCTCTCATCCTTGCCTGGGAGTGGACATGCTTTCTCTCTACCTTCACAGGGCAGACAGAGGGTCCTGGTGTCTCTTGCTCTCTATTCCCAACACACAGGCTTTGCCATCATGATCTCACCTAAACTTAACATTCTCCCAAAGGCCCCATCTCCAAATTCCATCATTGAGGAGCAGGGGTTTAACATATAAATTTGAGGAGGGCAAATTCTATTGGTAGCATCTTGTTTCAAATCTAGAGGGAAAACAGTCAGTCTTTCACCATGAAGTATGATGATAACTGTAAAACTATGTATGCTCTTAATCAGACTGTTCTTTATTATTTCTAGTTTCCTGGGGTTTTGTTTGTTTATTTTATCATGAAAGAGTATGTAATTTTTTTTAATCTTTCTTGCTCTCTAACTAAATTTTTCTCCTTCTTTCTTTTCCTTTTCAAGGATTTTGGCCCACACTGTAAACACAAAGATGTCTGACGCATAAGAACTTAAAAGGAGGAATGTGTGCTAATGTATACTATGGACCCAGAATAGTTTCTAAAATATAATAGACATTCAATATTTTAAATGAATGAATGAATGGATGGATTGGGCCAAATGAAACAAGAGTTATACAACTCTAGTGTTTCCCAGTAAAGCTGAATTATAGAAAATAATAGGTCCCTGATGCAAACATCTGACTGACCTCTTCTTTCCCTCTGAATTGAATATATAGGAATTAAACACTGGGACCTGCCTGGTTTTATTACAGCATAAATGGCAAAAGAAGAGGCAAGTTAATCACAAGGAATCAAGTACCAGAGCAGAAAGTACACTGTTCTTGAGAGAAGAAGAAATGGAGGGGAAATCAGACAGAAAGACAGAGAGATCAATAGATTTGTTCTTGAGACCCTGCTGATAGCATGGATAAGTCAGAATAGCAATTCATGTCCTTGGTGGAAGAGCAAATAAAATGGTGGACAAGAAAACTGAAGTATTATTTTACAGTTAATATGGGAAGGCAGAATTATTGATAGAAGGGAGGAATGGAAAAAGAACAGAATGAGCACATCTTACCAAATTTAATCCCTTTTGGACTGTATTTTTCCTTGTCTGCTATAATAAAACTGTTTCCGTTTATCAGTTAAATATTTTCCTGTCATTTTAAATTATTTTTCTTTATAATTTTAAGTGTTTTGTAAACAACTTATGATTGGATTCTCTGATTTAAACTTTATCCAAGATTTTGCCACTTACTAAGAAAATTAACTTATCTACTTGTTTTACTCTATAGAAAAATATCCATTAACTGAAACTTTAAATGATACAAGAGTGGTAATTATGATAAACTTAGAGAAAAATTATTATTTATAATATAGTAACACCAATCTATAAAACAAGGGCTCACCATTAAAGCATGAAGTTAAAAGTAAATACCTCTCTAACATGGACTAGTTCACTTATAAAATATCATAAACCTCACAAAATAAATATCATGTGTTAATGAACCAGAGATACTCAAGAAATACAAACTGGAAGAGAAATTTGACCAACAAATTTGTAGCAAGAGCAAAAATTTAACATTAGTGGGGTATTTTTTCTCTTGAGAATTTGTTGTGGCCCCTTTTGACTTCTGAAAGTTATGTTAGCAATCATAACCTTATCTAATCATTACAGTTAACATTGGGTATTTACTCTATGTAAGGCAGTGTTCTGATTTTTCACATGTACTAACTTCAAAAAGATCCTAAAAGGTCCGATAAGATTCTCTATCATCAGGTGGTATACACCAAAACTGCCATACGAGTCAGAGAAATGCTAAAACCTTTTCATAGTGGTAGATGTATTGGTCAGGGTTCACTAGATTAACAGAATTCACAGAATGAGTATATGAAAAAGGGATTGATTAGATTAGCTCACAATTTTGTCCTGAGTTTCGACTGCACATGAAGAATCAGAGGAATCAGTAGCTGGTCGGGCGGTCCAAGAGCTGGAGCCTTAGGATTGAAGCAACCACCAATTCAGTCCAGTCCAAGATGTGAAGATAAGGAAGCTCTTCGGAGAAACGATGGTGAAGTCTCAGTTCGAAGGCTGGAGGCCGACGATCTCAGACGAGAGCAGAAGATCAAGAAGCTCTTCAAGGAAACGGCAAAGTTGGAGACCGACGATCTCAGATGAGAGCAGATGTGTTTTCTTCAGGAAGAGTCGTGGCTCCCTCTACGTGGCTTTCTCCTTCTTTTATCCAAGTCCTACACCTATCAGAACCCTGCTGCCCACATTTAGGGCAGGACTTCCAGTTCAATCTGCTGTTACACAACCAAAGTCACATGATCTTAGGTGGGTCAAGTTGACAAACCAGACCATCACAGTAGATGAAAAGCAACTCTTTAATTATTGAGACCACAAGTCACCAAATAATGTCACCCAGCAGTAGTCAAAGAGGCAGGTTGTAGGGAAGACTGGTGTTGGTTGTAGGAGGGAAGACCCTGGTGACTACTGTGCCAGTCAAGGCTGAAAGGAGGCTGGGGTGGTGGTAGCAGGGAGTAATGCTGGCTGCTTCTGGGAAGCCCCCCACTGGAAGAGCCATTTGACCAGGTGAAAAGTCAGGTGGTATTAATAGCAAGATGTTCACCATGGACCAACTTCAAGCAATATAGAATACACCAGTATCTGAATGAATAAATGAATACTCGACTACACAAAGTCCTAGACACCAAGGGCCTAATGATAATCAACTTAGTGGGGATGTTGGAAAATTTTGATGCAATTTCTCTGTCAAGTCATGACTCAACAGAAGTTTAATTTAACTAGTTCCATGTAGAGACCATTGATAGACCAGTTAAAGAATAAAAGTAAACATTAACTCAAACCAGTAACTCAAAATGAATGAATGATTTTGGATTAATAAAATGATTTGATAAGGAATTTTCTCTATATTATTTAGTAACTAATTTACTATATATATATATATATATATATATATATATATATTTGCTGGGTAAATTTTGATATATATATATTTATTTAAATAATAATTTAAAGTACTACACTGGTGTCTGAGTAATTTGAATATTAAATCTGAGGGTTTTTGGCACTGGGGGTTAAACACAGGGGCATTCTACCTCTGAGCTACATCCCCAGCCCTTTCTAATTTTTTTTAAAAATAGGGTCTCTCTAAATTGTTGACAGTCTCTCTAAATTGCTGAGAGTCTCGATAAATTGCTGAAGCTGGCCTTGAACCTGTGTGTGATCCTCCTGTCTTACCTTCCCCAGTACTGAGATTATAGGCTTGTGCCACCATGCCCAACTCTGGGAACTAATTTTATTCCCTGTTTTACAGATGAGGAAATTAGGCACAGAAAAAATAATCAGCTTATCCAAGGTTGTAAATAAATAAATATCAGAGTTGGTATTCATACCCAGGCAAGCTCTAAAGTTTATGATCTTAACTACTCTTTTACTCCTGTCAAACTATCACTCTGAAAAGTGTTTTTTTACCACTTTTTATTTAACACATTATTTCAATTTATTAGATGATGCTAAAATTACATTTTAAAAAAACTAATGCACATTCGAAGTTTTGTTTTTGTTGTAAAAATTGGTAAGTAACAGCATTTGTGTTCTTTCATTACTAAAATTGTTTTGGACTTTTTTGGCCCTATATTCAAATCAACCCAGAATGAAAGCAATAACAGATACTGAGCACATTCTCCAATTGATTGGCAAGACTATGTTTATGCAAAAAGTAAAGTTTTTCTAAGAGAAATATGCTTCCAAAATTATTTTTTAAGATTTAAATTTATACTGTACCATATTCATTACAACATATTTTGAGGTTAAGGTATTAAAACCCCAGAAAGAATTTTTTAATTCACAATAGGTCCGGTAGTGGACATTCCCATCAAATTATATTCTTTTCAACTGCTGTGGTTGATGTTTTTTCTATTACTCTCTTATGCTTTCTTGTTTTTCTGCTTCTTTATTCTTTTATGTCATTTTCTATAACAGCAAAGTTTAATTTGTTTCCCAGTGTTTAATCTCGCTAGTGCTTTGTAAAGTTCATATGTCTTGTTTTTGTACATATACATATGGAAATTGTTAATTTTTTCCAAAAGCACTCCTTAAGTTCTATTTTTTCCAATTACCAGTAGCAAATGAAATGCTATTATTTCTTTCTAAAATACAAATGTAGGAGTCAGTACATTTTATTAACTTTTACCATTATCCCATGCCCTATAAAGCATACTTCATGATGTTTGTAAAAGTCATCTGGAATTGTAAGTTGATATCTTAGTGTTATAATCTTACATATTATTATATTAAATATCTTGTGTCTGTAACTGGTATAAAAAGATTACCAATGTGCCCATTCCTCCAGCTTATGAAAACAAACGAAGCTTTCTCTATGACTACCAATGTTAACTTCTATCCTGAATTTAGTGTTTATCTTTCTATACATTTAAAAAATGCTACTATACATGTATAACTGTGTGTGTGTGTATATAATTAAGCTGTATACTATATTATTTGGCATTTTTAAACTATTTGACAGTGATATATTCTACAGACTATTCTACAACTTGCTCATTTCACTCAACATCATTTTTTGAGATTATTATGTTGATAAGTGTGTCTTCATTTAAATAATGTAAATGTGGCATTAAATAGATTGCAACTAATCTGATAATTCCTTAAAAATCGACATTTAAGTTCTTTCTAACGTATTGCTACTGCAAACAACACTGTTGTGAAGATTCTTGTACATATTTTCTTCTAAAAACTATTCCAGGGTCAGAAGTCTCAGAGTAGAATTACTGAGCTATAGATATGGCTTTACTAGATATTGCCACTTTCTTCTCAAATCAATAGCAGCAGTTTATACTCTTACAGGCAGTTCGAGTTTCTGATTTCATTCACATCCCTGCTAACGTGGTTTTGTGAGAATTTTTCATTTTGCCAGTCTGATGCATATAAAGTGTATCTCATTAGGGGTTTTATTTTTACTTCCCCAGTTAGTAGACATATTTTCATTTGTTTATTGACTGTTAAGATTTTGCTTTTCCTATGCATTACCTATTCATATTTTTTTGGTTGCCTTTCTCTTATAACTAGCGGCAGATACTCTGCTTTTTATTCTGGATACAAAATCTTTAGTAGTTATGTGTGTTACTAAAATCTTCTCCAAGTCTACTGCTTGTCATTTTCATGATACCTTTTTCTGCAAATGGTAGAAAATTTGAAGATAGTAATATATCCATTTTTTTCTTTCATGATTTGGGTTTGGGGAGGCCTTGTTTAAAAATATCCTTTTCTTTCCAAGGTCAAATTTTCTTCAAAAGTTTTCAAAGTTTTACTTTACATATTAAATGTTTTATATACCTAGAGTTTATTTTTGTGTGTCACATGAGGTAGTGTATATTATTTTTATATGTGGATAGCAGATTACTGAATCAACAGTGTTGCATAGTATTCTCTTTCCCCATTGGTTTTCGTGCTCCTCCGACCTATGTCACATTTCCATATATCTGTGTGTTTTTCTGCATTTTTATCGTATTTCATTGCAATAGGTCTATGTACCAATTTCTGGAATAATATTCCACTTGATTAATAATATGTTACAATACATCTTGGTATGTCATAGTGAGGTTTATATTGTATAACTTTTTAATTAATAAAGTAGACGCTGCCCTTCGCCAGAATTTTGAATAGAAACTTGCCATCTGAATAGCAAGGAAAAAATTCATCTCAAGAGAATTTTTTAATTAATTCTTGATTATTAATGTTTCTAAACATCTACCAAGCTAGATCTCTGATCTTAGTCCCCAAAGTCTCCCCTTACAGTTACCAACCAGCCCATTCTCTCCTAATGGCACTCTGCACCTGTCTTGTAGTGCTTCCTCTCCACATCCTGTATTGAAGAGTCCTATGGGGTTCTAGAATTTAACTCTGAGTCTTGAAGTAGAAATTTTCAAACATATTCTTTGTCTTCATCTTCAGGGTTTTGTTTTTTAGCCTATTATTTTCCCATAGGCTCAGCACTTGTTCAAATGAGATGAGGTTTTCATGTGTCACTGTTTGCATGACTTGGTAGGGCTGTGGCTAGATACTCATCTCACATGCTCAGTCACTGAACAGGTCGTTCTTTTCTGCTTCTAGCACAGTTGCCAAGATAGAGCAGGCATTCCTATAACAGAGCTCGCCTACACATAGGCATGAAGAAGGCATGTGGGTTCCTCCTGGTTTGATTACTTCCTTCTTCTTTTATTCTTTTTCACTTTAAATAAACGAGATTTATTTAAACCTGTCATCTGTAGCATACTCTCTACTCATTAGACTTTTAGTTCCAGAGTGGCTAGTAGCCATGTCTAGTAGACTTTTATATCTGCAGATCACACATCAAAAGAGTGTCTGTGCTGTCTGTCTCCAATTCTCTTTAACATAAACAGCACCTAGTTACTGCAGTCCAGCTTCAGTAGCTCAAAAATAACAAAGATAGACTATGAATCTTCCTTTGGAAAGTGGAAAAGTGCTCAGTAAATTCCCAAGGCTAATACAATTAAGCATTCTGTCAGAGGCCTGGTCAGGGGCCAGATGTTGGTTGAAGAGGAGTTTTGGCGGTGAAATTCCCAGTCAGAAGAAAGCATACAGAGTCGCCATCCAGAGGAGACCAATAGCAGCTTTATTTTACAGACCCATCCCTTATATAGGGTTCTGGGCAAAATGGCGCATGTCCACGCCGGCGTAATGTGCGTATGTTGTGTCTTGCCTAGTTATGTCTTGCCTAGTCATATAACTATATACACATCTGCAGTTGTGCAGGATAAGCATTTGTCTAGGGCTATGCAGCATGAGCGCACATCTATGGCTATGTGGGATGATCTGGGTCACATCCTTACTGCCTCTGGGCCTCAAACATTCTATCTCCCCCTAAGAACTGGACATAGTAAAGTTAAGAGAGTGAAGCAAACAGAACAGATGTCTACCATGATTCCACAACAGACACTGAGAGACATGAAGGAAACAATGGTGATATGGAGAGAACATTTTCAGGAAAACAACAAACCATACTCTCCTCTATCTCTAAAGGCATGTGGCTTGCCCGATCAGTCAATCTCCCCTCTACCTACCCTGAGCGTATCTCCAAGTACAGTGGCAATGTTTGATAGTTTCAGAATAGTTCTGAGTGGAAGGATGGTATAGACATCCTCTCATTAGTTTTGAAAGCTATCTCAAGTGTCCTTCCTTCAGATAGGTCCTCCCACACTACCCAGTGAGCCCTGGAAAGTAGATGCTGTGTCTTATTCCTTTTTGTAAATTATATCCCTGGCACAGGCTACTGATTCCAGGGCATTCAAAGTGAGTATTTATTGGATATAGAAAAGAATGAATATTGACGTTAAAAGTATGGGTACTCAAAATATTTGTTGAATTAAAAAAGAATAAATAAACCTGTCATTTATTGCAAATAAAGTATTGCCACAAATTACCACAAACTCAATGGCTTAACACAACATAGATTTGGCATCTCACAGTTCTGGGAGACGGAAGCTTGAAATGAGACATCTGGGCTGAAGTGAAAGTGTAGGCAAAGCCATACTCCCTCTAGGGGTCTCAGAGAGGACCCTAGCTTTTCTAGTTTTTGTCAGCTGCCCACATTCTTTGACTTGTGGCAGCTTCCTTCAAGGCTAGCAAAGTCAGGCAGAGTCGTCAGCACAGTGCCCTTTCCCTGGTTCCTTCTCCCTGTGCTTCCTTCTTCTACTTACAAGAACCTTCATGGTTACATTGAGCCCACCTGGACAAGCTACTCTAATTTCTGCAATTTAAGGGCAGCTGATTAGCGATTGTAATTCTATCTGCAACTTTAATTCACTTTTTTCCATGTAAACTAAAATTCACAGATTTCAGGGCTTCGGATATAGGGATCTTTTCAGTAGGTAAAATAATCTTTCAGATTATTTTAATCTGAATAATCTTTCAAAATAATCTGAAAGATTATTTTACCTACTGCAGGCTCTTAGAGAACCCTAATTTTATAAATCAGGAATCTGAGAGCAGAGGAAGTAGAATAATCTTCCTGAAATCACACAGCTGGCTTTAATCCTGCTTGAGTATGAATTACGAATTATCCCTATCTCTCAGATTAGAGTACTCTTCTCATAGCAGACCCAACACCACACACTAGGAACTTTAGCCCCCTTCCCAGTAAACCAATTTATCACTCCATGTACAGTATATAGAATATCTTAAAACTTTAATATACAATGGAGAAATTCAATATGCATCTTCCTTTGAAATTCAAAATACAATACCTCATTAATACTTTTAGTATAACTTGGGGACAATGACAATGACAGCAAAAACAAGAAATGAGATTGAGATTTTATTGATTATTTCTGCCAGTGGGACTTGAAAATTAAGCACTGATATGTGAAACAAATTACTCTTTTATTAAACATACGTTGAATTTGCACATGTCTAAAGGACTCCCTGTCACAGCACTGATATTTAGCGTTTGATCTTTAGGCTCAAAGTTAAGTGGACACACGGCAGTCACATGTACACCTTCCCCCCCAAATTTTTTTAGTTAGTAAATGTCTAGGCGTCTTTCTCTTGGAAAGGTTGATGTTCTTCACTTTGGTATGTCATTAGAGACACCTCTCGCTTTTTCAGTGAGGCAGCAGGAATGTGAGTTCTTGGCACCATAGAAATTAAGAGAGCAGGGAAATTAAGAGAGAGGTCAACCCATCCGTCAGCATGACACTCAGGGACTGCCTTTTACAGAGACCTCTTCACTGATGTGTTCCCTTCTATTTTGACTCCAGAAAAAAAGGTGCTGTCAACCTCATTGAGAAGGTTATTCCACATTTCTACACGCTCGGTGCTCTTTTCACTTGGTTTCTTTCTTTTTTGATCATAACCCAATGCTCCTGGTTATTATCTTTCACTCTCCCTTCATACATTAACTCATGAGCTTACCCAGGCAATTTTAATCTGCAGAGAGAACTAATTCACTTCTGTGTTCTCTAAAGAGTTCTTTGGCTTCTTTGGAGAAGGATAAGGACAACAGAGGAAGGGAATTGAAAGATTGACCCCAGGGCTGAGTTTGGAGCTGAATGAGGTTGTTCTCTAAGAATAAACTAACTATTCATTCCTGTTCTGGTGTTGACGGAGGTTCCACACCCACAAATTCATGAAAAGCTTGGTCTCTCAGATATATCCAGATATAGCATGTATATCCTATACATATCCAGGGAGGAAACAGTGTTGGGCAGGGGGGATTGGAAAGGGTTCAATTGGACTATGGGGAAGTGTCAACTCAACCTGATTCTACTGCAGGGGTTGGGAGTATAGGTCAGAGGTATGCTTGCCTAGCATAGGCTAGGCCCTGAGTTCCATCCCCAGCACCACATCAAAAACAAAACAAAACAAGATAATATTCTACTTCAAAGCATGAGGTGCTTTTCTAAGCTCTAAAAATACACATGTAACATTAGGAGAAGCAAAGAAAGGAACACACCAGCTCCCACCGAGCAAGCGGAAGGGATGAGGAGTTGGACCATTTTGTGAAGGAGTCAAGTTCTTAGAGAATAGGGATTGGTTCTTTAGTGTAACCCCAATATTACAGATTGTTGGAGGGCTTTGAGTATAACACTAACAACTGTGATTTTTTTTATTTCTATCTGGAGAGAACATGTGGTTTAATAGAAGGAAAAAAGACTTGATCATCATATAAACCTTGGTTTGAAAAATGATTCTGCTACTCACAAGCTGGAGAGATTTGTGAAGATATTTAACCATCCTTAGTCCCAATTCCTTCATTAGAGAGG
>PVJS01024592.1:6276-28635 GCA_004027185.1 Glis glis
TACCTAGTGAGGCCCTCCGCAACTTCGTGAGACCCGGTTTCAAAATAAAGTATAAAAAAATAGGACCGGGGGTGTAGCGCGGAGGTAGAACGCCCCTGGGTTCAATCCCCGGTACCGCAAAAAAAAAAAAAGATTGTAGGTCAACCACTAGCAACTTAAATGAGACAATGAAGCTGGGTGTGTTAGCACACACCTGTAATCCCAGTACTTGCAAGGCTGAGACAGGAGGATCACAGGTTTGCGGCCAGCCTCAGCAACTTAGTGAAGCCCTCAGCAAATTAGCGAGACCCTGTTTCCAAATAACAAATAAAAATAGGGCTAGGGGTGTAGCTCAGAGGTAGAATGGTCCTGGATTCAATACCCAGCACCACAAAAAATAAAATAAAAATAAAAAGGGACAATAAGCCAGCTGCAATAGCACTCCTATAATCCCAGTGACTTGGGAGACAGGCAGAATTGCAAGGCCCGTCTAGGAACTTAGCGAGACTCTGTCTCAAAAAATGGAGGGAGGGGGCAGCTTGGGGATGTAGCTCAGTGGTAGAGCACCCCTGGGTTCATCCCAAATACTACAAATTAGGAAGGAAAGAAGGAAGGGGGGGGGGGGAGAGGGAGGAAAGGAAAGCAAGGCAAGCAATGAAAGATCCCCACAGGTTTCAGAAGGAACATGGCCCCGAAGGCACTTTGATTTTGGACTTCCTGCCTTCAAATTCACGAGACAGCAAATGCCTGTTGTTCCAGCCGCCCTGCGTTCCCAAATGTGTGATGTATGCCAGCTTTCCAGTTAAAATGTTCATTTTAACTCCCACACCATCATCCAGCAACTCCTGCCCCGCCCAACACACTCTCACCCCTCCCCCGAATCAGGAAGCCCAGGGCTCCCAGGGATTCATCCTTTTGAAGTATAGTATCAACAACTTTCAAACTTTTCTTTAAAACAAAAGCAAACTTGACTTATCAAAGAAGTAAAAAAAAAAAGATGTTTCTCCCACATGCTTTTACTTTGGCAAAATTTTTTACGACATTACATTGTTGCTGTTTGACAGGACCCCCTTCAAACCTGGCACCAGGAGGAAATAAAGGGCTCTGTACTCTCTAAAGACAACAAACCTGGCAACAAAACTTGACAGGACACCATCTTCCTCCTGGGCTCCTCAGAAAAGGATGTCCCACGTATTACAAGTTGTAGTCTTTGACATAGGACATACAGTTTTGGAAATCAGAGAGAAGAAATCGTCAGATTATTCGTTCACTTGAGCTGTGTTTTTGTTGGTGGCGCTGGGGGTGGACCCCAGGGTCTCGCACGCGCTGAGCGTGTGCTATACCGACCCTAGCAGCATTGTGTTTGCTCAGCAACTAAGCTATAGTTCTGTTGGGACTGTTTGGTTGCATGCAATAAGAATTTGACAACATTGTCTTCACAAATAAGGGTTTATTTTTTTCATAGAACCAGAAATCCAGAAGCAGACAGACCATAGCCCAGGCAGCTTGCGCCAGGAAATCACCAAGGATGCAGACTTCTAACTTCCTCCTCCTTCACTTTTAACATATGGCTTTTGACCTATAGTCACAAAATAACTGCTTATCCTCAGATCACTGAGTCTTTCTACCCAGGAAGGAAGACAGGCAAACTGCTAAAGGTAAAAGATGCATGCCTACTGAATCTGTCCCTTTTGTCAGGAAAAGAATAGCTTTCCTGGACTTCTATTGTACTGGCCAGAACTTTGTCATTCTATCTGTAAGAAAGCCGAGGAAATCCAATTGTACATTATTGCCCTGAGCAAAATCTGTGTTGTGAGTAAGGAACTCAGAGGAGGAGAATATTGGGTTTCAGGGGAGGAGGATGTTAGTAATATCTGCCAAGAGGTATGAAAAAGAAAAACCAGCCCGGGCCATAGCTCAGTGGTAGAGTGCTCGCCTAGCAAGTACAGGCCCTGGGTTCAATCACCAGCACTATAAAGAAAAAGGAGAGGACCAGGACGAGGAAGAAAGAAAAGAAATAGCCGGGCGTGGTGGCACACACCTATAATCCCACCCAGTATTTAGGAGGCTGAGACAGAAGGATTGAAGATTTGAGACCAGCCTCAGCAACTTAGTGAGACCTGTTTCCAAATAAAAAAATAAAATCAGTCTGGGGGTGTAGCTCAGAGATAGAATGCCCCTGGATTCAATCCCCAGTACCACAAAAAAAGGAAGGAAAGAAGGAAGGAAGGAAGGAAGGAAGGAAGGAAGGAAGGAAGGAAGGCCAAAATTATTCTTTCTCTCTTAAACCATAAAATCTTTCCTAGACTTAGGACATAATTAAAGTAGTACATACCATCATCTTATGGTGGGCGGTAAAACCATCCAATTTGTAAAATAAATGGGTTTTTTTTATTTTTGGTGGTACCGGGGATTGAATCCAGGGGCATTCTACCTCCAAGCTACACCCCAGTCCTATTTTTTATTCTTTATTTTGAAAAAGGGTCTCACTAAGTTGTAGAGGGCTTCACTAAGTAGCCGAGGCTGGCTACGAACCTGTGATCCTCCTATCTCAGGCTCCCAAGTACTGGGATTAGAAGCATATGCCACCACTCCCGGCTGATAAATGGGTTTAAATACTAAAAGAATTCTAGAATGGAAATAAGCAAAAACTTTTTTTTTTTTTGGTACTGGGGATTGAGCCCAGGGGCATTCTACCTCCGGGCTACACCCCCAGCCCTTTTTGCTTTTTATTTATAAATAAGGTCTTGCTAAGTTGCTGAAGGTCTCACTAAATTGCTGAGGCTGGCCTCGAACCTGCAATTCTCTAGTCTCAGCCTCCCAAGTACTGTGATTACAGGCTTGTGCCACCACCCCCAGCTGCTAGGGCACTTTTAAGGCTGACACTGAATGGGTATGTATGCTCAGGGACAGAGGGTGCAGAGTGTAACCCTGGAAAACTGGGGCTCCCACCTGACCCAAACCCATAAAATAGTGCTCACTGAGACAAGAGCAAAGTAATAGGCACGCTCAGAAAGAGGGAGCACCGAAGCCGGGCGTGGTGGCGCACGCTTGTAATCCCAGTACTTTGGGAGGCGGAGACCGGAAGATCCGGGTTCGCAGCCAGCCTCAGCTCTCTCTCTCTCTCTCTCCTTAGTGAGGCCCTCCGCAACTTCGTGAGACCCGGTTTCAAAATAAAGTATAAAAAATAGGGCCGGGGGCGTAGCGCGGAGGTAGAACACCCCTGGGTTCAATCCCCAGTACCACAAAAAAAAAAAAAAAAGAGGGAGCACCAAAGTCCCTCTCAGCCTTGGGACTCAACGATTAGAAAGTCACAGAATTATCAATGGGAGAGCTGAAGAAAGCCAGAGGTTGCAGAGGACTGTGGTCCATTCCTCACCCTCCCTACACCCCATTCTACAGATGAGAATGTCAAGGCTTCCCACTCAGGCCTCCAGACTTCCGGACTGCTCAACTTCCTCTAAGCAAGACAAGTGCACAGTGTGTCCATCAATGGGGGTCATGATCCTTCGTAGAAATTGATAGTCTCCACACCTGATTCCGTGGAGCCGTCAGTGCAGTGAATAAAACCGCGAGGCACTCCATTACTTCGTTTATTGCTTTTTTCACCACTCATACCGGCATCTGTTCAGCCCAGGGTTATTGAAGGCCTACTGCTCAGGGCGTTGGAGTGTACCGTGAAATAAATGGGGTTTCAGCTAATTAAATGCTGGCGCGAGGCTGGGATGTTTGAAAAATCTCAAAAACCATCCACTGGCCTGTCCTCGAGCCAAGAGCGGCTGCTGTTCTATGACACAATAAAAGAGATGCCATGTAAATTTTAAATATTTTATTGAACATAAGTAATTAGAATATCTAGCCATTTTCTAGAATATCTAGCCATTTTCTAAGCAGCAAATATCTAACAGCGAATGCGCAGAAAGCATTGCAGATGTTCCCCGAATACAGAAATGTCAATTTGCTTTCAAGTTCCTTTTAAGCAATTTTTTACTCTAAAGAAGCGAACATTTATAACTGAATAAATCGTTTGTGGTTTGGACAAATGTTGGGGAATATTCAATAAAACATCCATATAAATATTCAGTTATGGAGATAATTTGATTTAAATAGATAGTACTTTCAATAAATAAACATTGTTCGACATGAATAAATATCTTAAACAACCAGCGAGCATCAAAGCCCAGCTGATGTTTCCTGCAAATCTTTGGAAACATTTCATTTTGCTGTTCTTCTTATATACACTACACATCGCTGATGATTCTTTCATCTTCTTCATTAAAGGCAGCTTCTGCATGGAAAGCGGTGCCTTTCCTAAAGAGAATTTCTCTTTTTCCAGCACCACCATGTTACTCTGTGACCTAGACCAGTTGAATCCTATTTAGTCCAGTGTCACCATTAGTGAAATGGAAATCCTAATACCCTCCTCGCGGAACTGAGGGTTTAATGAGATCATGAGAATACAGTGTTGAGAAGACATTCTATAAACGTATCTGTATTTGGTTTATATGATTTTGTATAAATCGAATGCTCCATCTGACTATTTAAAACAGACTTGGGGCCGGGCGTAGTGGCGCACGCTTGGAGGCGGAGACCGGAGGATCCGGGTTCTTGGCCAGCCTCACCTCTCTCTCTCTCTCTCTCTCTCTCTCTCTCCTTAGTGAGGCCCTCCGCAACTTCATGAGACCCTGTTTCAAAATAAAGTATAAAAAATAGGGCCGGGGGTGTAGCGCGGAGGTAGAACCCCCCTGGGTTCAATGCCCGGTACTGCAAAAAATAATAATAATAAAATAAAAAGATAAAACAGACTTGGAGCCATGCGTGATGGTGCAGGCCTGTAATGCTAGTACTTGGGAGGCTGAGACAGGAGGATTGCAGATTCGCGGCCAGTCTCAGCAACTTAGCAAGACCCTCTATAACTTTGCAAGACCATGTTTCAAAATAAAATAGAGCAACCAGGCATGGTGACTCATGCTTGTAATCCCAGTACTTGGGAGGCTGAGACAGGAGGATCGCAGGTTCGCGGCCAGCCTCAACTACTTAGTGAGGCCCTCCGCAGCTTAGTGAGACCCTGTTTCAAAATAAAGAATAAAAAATAGGGCTGGGGGTGTAGCTCGGAGGTAAAATGCCCCTGGGTTCAATTCCCAGTACCGCAAAAAAATAAATAAATAAAAAATAGCCAGGCATGGTGGCGCACGCTTGTAATCCCAGTACTTTGGGAGGCAGAGACCAGAGGATTCGGGTTCGCGGCCAGCCTCAGCTCTCTCTCTCTCTCCCTGTCTCTCTCTCTCTCTCTTTCTCTACTTAGTGAGGCCCTCCGCAACTTCGTGAGACCCGGTTTCAAAATAAAGTATAAAAAATAGGACCGGGGGTGTAACGCGGAGGTAGAACGCCCCTGGGTTCAATCCCCGGTACCGCCAAAAAAATACATAAATAAATAAAAAATAGGGCTGGGGTGGAGCTTGAAGGTAGAATGCCCCTGGGTTCAATCGTCAGTACCGTCAGTACCGCAAAAAATAAATAAAATAAAATGGAGCTGGGGGTGTAGCTCAGAGGTAGAATGCCCCTGGGTTTCAATCCCAGTACCACATAAATAAATAAAAATAAATAAATAAATAAATAAATAAATAAATAAATAAATAAAAGCAGGCTTGGGCATCCGTTGTTTCAGCCTGTAACTACTTCCATGCACTGTTAATGGGAACGCAGATCGGTGTAACATTCTTGGAGTGACTGGGCAAAAGCTATCAAAATTGGCAATGCACGAAATTCCCTTTGATCCAGCAGCTGTGCTGCTGGGGACTTAAATGTGTTACTAGATCAGTGTCCCAGGATGTTCACTGCTGCGTTTTCACAATAACAAAATAAAGGAATAACTTAAATGTTCATCAATAAATAAGTAAATTACCATAAACTCCCATTTATGAGACTTGTCACAATAAGAATTTTACCTTTGTATATTTGGCTACTAGATTATTCTTTTTTGGGGCGACTGGGGGTTGAATCCAGGGGCATTCTACCTCTGAGCTACACCCCCCAGCCCTATTTTATTTTTTATTTTGAAGCAGGGTCTTGCTAAATTACCATGCACACTGGCCTTGAATCTGCAATCTCCTGTCTCAGCCTCCCAAGTACTGGGATTGCAGGCATGTGCCACCCCGCCCAGTCTATTGGATTATTATTGTGAAGAGAGGACACTTGTTCCCCCTCCTGAAATGTCCTTCAGTATGCAAGGAGCCTGAGTAATGAGTGAAACACTGCTGACCTCTCTCTGCCCCTTCACGCATGCATCCCAAGGTAGGGATGGGTAAACTGAGAAACGATAGTGGGGCATTCCCTGCTCAAAAGTCCGTTTCACTTCTTGGGGGAGAGCAATCCATAGGGAACCGGGATCTTCATCAGGCAGTTTCCCCAGTGGGGAGTCCATTGTGATCAGCACTGCCTGTGGCTGGCGGGTAAATCTGCCTGTTTTAGATATGGGCATTAAGTTCATGTGGTTGCACACTATTCTATTTCTTTCAACATAGCCTTTAGCAACAATACAGGCAAATGAATGGTGGTCTCCATCTATCTTTTCTTTGATACATCTTTTTTGTGTGTGTGCCGTGGTGGTGCTGGGGATTGATACATCTTTTTTTGTGTGCGGTGGTGGTGCTGGGGATTGATACATCTTTTTTTGTGTGCGGTGGTGGTGCTGGGGATTGAACCCAGGGGCATTCTACCCTCAAGTTATACCCCCAGCCCTTTTTATTTTTTATTTTGAAACAGGGTCTCATTAAGTTGCTGAGACTGGCTTCAAATTTTTGATCCTCCTGTCTTGGCCTCCCAAGTACTGGGATTACAGGCATGCATCACCACACTGGGCTACAAATTGTGTTATTTCTAAGCATGTGATGTATCTGTGTGTAATGATAGAAATGTGGTTTCCTTTAGAGAGAGAGATTAGGAAAGAAGCTGGACTTTTCAACGTATACCTACTGGCACTGTTTGGATTTTTCTAACCATATTTATAGTGTTAGTTATTTGATAGTTAGAAACTATCCATATAAGATTATTGAGAAGCATAATTACAAACAGTTTTGTTTACTTCTTTATACTTTCTGTATTAAAATAAATATTTTTAAGAGAAACCCTTATGAGAAGGAAGAAAACCAACCCATAGAAAGTCCTTTTGTAGAGTGAGTTATCACACTCACAAAGGGTTCTTTGTTGAAAGGATAAAAGAAATACCCTAGCTACACTAAACAGAAAAAGACTACATCTGAAGGTATCAAATAGCTAACAAAGAGCCAAGCGTGGTGACACACACCTGTAATCGCAGTACTTGGGAGACTGAGACAGGAGGATCACAGATTTGAGGACAGCCTCAGCAACTTAGAGAAGACCTGTTTCAAATTCTTAAAGGCTGGGTGTGGTGGCACATGCTTGTAATCCTGGTACTTGGGAGGCTGAGACATGGAGGATCGCAGGTTCAAAACCAGCCTCAGCAACCTAGTGAGACACAGTTTCAAAACAAAAATAAAAAGGGCCAGGGATGTAGCTTGGAGGCAAAATGCCTCTGGGCTCAATCCCCAGTACAAAAAAAAAATTTAAAAGCAGCCAGGTGTGGTTGTGCATGCCTATAATCCCAGTCCTTGGGAGCTGAGACAGAAGGATCACAGATTCAAGACCAGCCTAAGCAATTTAGAGAGACTCTCAGCAACCTAGCGAGACCCTGTTTCAAAGCAAGAAAAAAAAAAGGGCTCGAGGTAGAATTATTCTGGGTTCAATCCCAGTACCACCAAAAAAAATTAACACTTAAAAGGGGCTGGGGGTGTAACTCAAGGGTAGAATACCCCTGCATTCAATCCCCAGTACAAGAGAGAGAGAGAGACAGAGACAGAGACAGAGACAGAGAGACAGAGAGAGAAGGAAAGAAAGCAGGCAAGCCAGGCGTGGTGGTGCATGCTTGTAATCCCAGTACTTGGGAGGCTGAGACAGGAGGATCTCAGGTTCATGGCCAGCCTACTTAGTGAGGCCCTCCGCAACTTAGTGAAACCCTGTTTCAAAATAAAGAATAAAAAATAGGGGCCAGGGGCGTAGCTCAGAGGTAGAATGCCCCTGGGTTCAATCCCCAGTATTGCATAAAAAATTAAATATAAATAAATAAATAAATAAATAAATAAATACAAGGGCTGGGCTCAGTGGCACATGCCTGTAATCCCAGCAACTCAGGAGGCTGAGGCAGGAGGATTGCAGGTTCAAGGACAGTCTGGGTTACTTAGCAAGATCCTGTCTCAAAGTAAAAAATAAAAAAGGCGGGACAGCTGAAGAACCAGCTAAAAACTGGGCCAGGTGCAAGGCAGCCCTGAGCACCACCATCAGGACGCGGGAACCTGGGAGGAAGAGCACACCACCACGGCCGCTGCCACCCATGCTCCACTCAGCCACTGCGTCCTTGACTCTCAGCCCCTCCTGTTCACTCACAACCTCAACGTTCAAAGTTCAGGACAGGAGCAGCCATCAGCCAAGGCGAGGACACCTGCCGGGGCAGAGGGTTGGCCTTCGGTGGGGTCAGCGCCCCTCACTCTCTCATGCACTGTGACAAATAGCTTGGGTACAGATGCTGGCAGGGAGGTGGGCTTGTATGGGGGAGATGAAGCCATCTCTGATCGCTTGCTTCTGTTTTCTCAATGAATGGACTGTCATCTGAGAGAGAAGTGAAGAAAGGAAAGGTGTGAAATAGCACTTCCGGAGGCGGGTTCCAGTTGTCTACTGCTACATGATAAACCACCCAAAACAGAGACTTACAAAAAACCATCACTTATTTTGCCCATAAACTAGGGATCCAGTGTGCCCAGCTAGGCAGCTCTCATTCAGGGTCCCTCATAAGATTATAGTTAGAGCTGGGCACGATGGCACACACCTATAATCCCAGTACTTGGGAGGCTGAGATAGGAGGATCGCAAGTTCAAGGCCAGACTTGGCATCTTAGTGAGGCCCTGTTTCAAAATAAAACTAAAATAGGGCTGGGGGTGTGGTTGGGAGGTGGAATACCTCTGAGTTCAATCCCTGGTACCAAAAAAAAAAAAATTAGCACCAGGTGTGGTGGTGCACACCTGTACTTGGTGTACTTGGGAGGCTGAGACTAGAGGATTGCAGGTTCAAGGACAGCTTCAGCAAGTAGTGAGACTCTCGTCTACCTAGCGAGACCCTGTTTCAAAATTATAATAAAATATGGCTGGGGTTGTAGCTTGGAGGTAGAATGCCCCTGGGGTCAACCCCCCATACCACACACACACAAAAAAAATTACATTATAGCCGGACGTGGTGGCGCACACTTGTAATCCCAGTACTTGGAAGGTTGAGACAGGAGGATCGCAGGTTTGAAGCCAGCCTCGGCAACTTAGGCTCTCAGCAACTTAACGAGACACTGTTTCCAAATAAAACAATAAAAAGTAGGTCTGGGGGTATAGCTCAGAGGTAGAAGGCCCCTGGGTTCCATCCCCAGTACCACAAAAAAAAAAGAAAAATTACATTTTGATGGTGGGTGGGGCTGGGGTCATCCTGAAGAGTCCTACACAGCCTGGCTCCTGGACTAGGAGAATAATAGCTGGTGATCCTCAGAGATATCTTGATATCACTTTATTTTTTATTCATTTATATTTACATATATACATATACAATATACACACATATGTATTCATGTGTATATGTATATACATACATATATACAAAAAACTTATGTTTATATAGCAATATATACGTGTATTCACATAGCAGCTGAAGGTTCTCAGTGTTCCAAGGGAAACCAGTAGAATCTTCATGGCCTGTTCTAAACTGGCCTCAGAAGTCATATGGTGTCCATTCTGCTATGGTCTAGTTGTGGGAAACTAGAACACAAAGTCCTACCCAGATTCAGGGGAGGAGATGTGCACCATATCACTTAATAGGAGAAGCATCAAAGAATTTGCAGAGATATGTCTTCTTGTGTGTGTGAGTGGCACTGGGGATTGAACCCAGGGGCATTCTACCTCCGAGCTACACCCCCAGCCCTATTTTATTCTTTAGTTGGAAACAGAGTCTCACTAAGTTGCGGAGGGCCTCACTAAGTAGCTGAGGCTAGCTGCAAACCTGCAATCCTCCTGTCTCAGCTTCCCAAGTACTGGGATTACAAGTGTGCGCCACCACGCCCGACTTGCAGAACTTTCTAAACCACAACAAGTAAGCCAGGTGTAGTGGCACACACTTGTAATCCCAGTACTTGGGAGGCTAAGACTGGAGAATCCGGGTTCATGGCCAGCCTCAGCTACTTAGTGAGGCCCTCCGCAACTTAGTGAGATCCTGTTTCAAAATAAAGAATAAAATAGGGCTGGGGGTGTAGCTCAGAGGTAGAATGCGCCTGAATTCAATCCCCAGTACCACAAAATAAATAAATAAACAAATAAACCACTACAAGTAGAAAAAACAGAAACAAAGAAGGATAATGAAAGTGTAGGGCTATCCTGAGAGTCATTTGGGTAAGTAGTCATGCATTAGAGAGAGACCTGTGGGCAGAGTTCCATGCTACCATCTGTTGACCATGGGCTGCCTGGGTACCAATCCAGGAGAGCGGATGGTTGATTTCCCGTGGATTTTATCACTCCTGTCATCACTACGAGGATATAAGCGCTGTGAGGGCAGAACCCTCTGACTTACCGCTGCAACTCGGAGATTAGAGCTGGGCCTCCTGCAAAGTGGTCCTGGACCTATCTGTGTTGCGGCTGAACCTGGCTCGTTTCCACAGCTTTTGTTCAAACTGTTCTTCCAATCAGGATGCCTCCCTGTCTCCCGGTCACCAACCTCACTGTGTGACTGCACAGATCACTGGACTGCTTAGAGCTTCAGTCCTCACACCTCTAAAATGGAGATTCTATGATCTCAAAGGTCTCTTTCAGGCATAAAAATCATACCTTGCTCTCTTCTCCCACTCACCTGATGGCTTCCAACGATGATGGCAAAATACATCAGCTTAGACAAAGGTGGCAGCGAGGCGCCCTTGGGTTTTTACCTTGCAACGGACCACTTAAGACGCATCCTGTGGAAACGCATTGACTCTAAAAGCAGAGCCTCCTACACTCAATAAATCCTTGTTGGATTTCAGCTTGAGACCACAGAGGGAGAAGTATTGATGCTGGAGCTGTAAAGTACCTAAAAAAAGACAGATCTAGCCCATTCTTTGTCCTCTGGTGTTCACATTCTTTCTCAGCTATCACCCAGCCCGGTAAATGAATATATCTCTTTTTATCTTTCCACATATGTCAATCCCTTTCTTTCCTGAATCATTTTTGTTGCCTTCCTCTGAACCTTCCCCATTCTGTCTCTGCCTTTCCAGTGCTTAATGTCAGGGCCATGCACAGGGTAGAAGGTGGGGGGGGGGGCACAGAGACAATGGAGGAGCTGTGACAATAGAGACAAGTAGCATTTAGTAAGGCCCCAGTACTGATAGCGCCCACTGGGCCCTGAAGGCTGCAGTGCAACCTGGAGTCAGATTTGCAGGGCTGGCCACTGCCTGTGAGATGGATTTGAGGGCCCAGTAAGGTCTCCTGCTCAAAAAACACTAGCTGGGGTTCAAGTCCCGGCTGCATCACGAACTAAATGTGTGTGTGACCTTGGATAAGTTATCTCCTATCCATCCCACTCCGCAGTTTTTCTCCTCTAAAAAATGAGGATGGTAGTCCACAGGGTTGTTGTGAAGATTGAATGAAATAATACACACAAAGTGCTTTTTTTTTTTTTTGTAGAGTTCCTGGGGATGGAACCCAGGGACCTTCTACCTCCAAGCTATACCCTCAGCTTTTTTTGTGTGTACATGCGGTACTGGGGATCGAACCCAGGGACATTCTACTGCCAAGCTACACCCCCAGCCCTATTTTTATTCTTTATTTTGAAACAGGGTCTCACTAAATTGTGGAGCACCTCACTAAGTAGCTGAGGCTGGCCACAAACCTGCAATCCTCCTGTCTCAGCCTTCCAAGTGCTGGGATTACAAGTATGTGCCACCACGCCTGGCTTATTTTTTGTTTTTGGTTTTGGTGGGTTTTGTTTTTTTTTTTTTGCGTAACTGGGGGTTGAACCCAGAAGCATTCTACCTCCAAGCTACACCCCAACCCTATTTTTTATTCTTTATTTTGAAACAGGTCTCACTAAGTTGTGGAGTGCCTAACTAAGTAGCTGAGGCTGGCTGCAAACCTGCAAACCTGCAATCCTCCTGTCTCAGTCTCCCAAGTACTGGGATTGCAAGCGTGCACCACCACGCACAGCTTATTTTTTGTTTTAAAACAGGATCTTGCTAAGTTGCTGAGGGCCTCATTACGTTGCTGAAGCTGGCTTCGAAACTTCAATCCTCCTCTCTCAGCCTCCCAAGTACTGGGATTACAGGTGTGCTACCACGCCCAGTCACACAAAGTGCTTTGAGCAGTATGTGCTCAAATAGTGAGCGCTCAATAAATGTGAGATATAGCCAGAATGTTCCATGGTGCCTGGAATCCTACCATTAGTCCTTGGGATTAAGGCAGGGGATCTAGCCTTGCTGCTGGTCCTCTTCTAGTCATATTCCTGGGCTAAGAAGTCCAGTTATGCTCCTGCCCGATCTGCAAAGAATGACATTCCTTCCTTGGACCCCTGTAACTGGCCCTGCCTTAATAATCTGCCCAATGTCCAATTATTCTACCACCAACTCTGCACCTTTAGTCTCCTTCTTGTGACTAAAATCCAGTTCCTGAAATCCAGATCGATGGGTGGAGTTCCGCCAGGTATGAAGTAGCTACTCCATAAACACTAGTTGATTGACTGACCAGCTACCTTCCACCCGTCTCTTTGATGACAGCCTGGAATGGTGTCCTGTGGGCCTCATCCACGGTGACCTCTCCTCCTGCACTCGGCAGCTGCTTTTCACTGCCCACATCTGAATTCTCCACTCATCCTCCCTGAACAGACAGGTCCAGAACATCAGCCAAACTGCTACCCTTTTTTTTTTCATCTTCTTGGCTGAGTAAACAGGGTCACTAAGTCCCTGGGGGCTCCACTCCAGAACACCCACTCCACAATGCCCCTGCTGCAAAAACTCCACCTGTGCAGAGTCAGACGAGCATCCACCAGCTGCATTCACGGACATGGACCCAGCTCCCCCACCTTCTGCCCCCCGCCACAGCGCTCTATGAGTGTGCGGTGAGAGCTCCCTCGCTCTGCCCCAGTGCCCAGAATGCCGGCCAACTACAGGAGAAAGGCCAGGACTATGACAGAGGATATCAGGCCGCCTAGGCTGAAGGGTTCAGGACAGAGGGGAATGTAATACGGCTAGAAAAGTAGAACGGGCCCTGACGAGGGGCCTTGGAAGGAGGCAGGCAAGTCTGGACTGAAGACCGGCATGATTAGGGTGGCTCCCAGGTAGCTCGTGCTGGAATGAGAAGAGTCTGGAGGTGAGAAGACCAGCGAGGGTAGCACAGATCCCTTCCAACAGAGGCCGCAGTCTCCTGTTTTCAGTGTAGCTGTTGTTGCTGGAACCACAGTATCCACAAAGATGGTGTCTACCAGCCATTTGGCCACTCTTCCAAGAGTCACATGCCCAAACCATCCAGATGCAATCTTAATGGAGGATGACAAAGCTGGTGGTATGATATGATCTCTCCTGAATGTGGCCTAGCTGTAGGTGACTGGGTTATCAATATGGAATCCTTTTTGGGAGGGGGGCAGGGTACTAGGGATTGAACCCAGAGACATTTAACCTTTGAGCTACACCACCACCCTTTTTATTTTTTATTTTGAAACAGGGTCTCGCTAAATTACCACACGCTGGCCTCGAACCTGCGATCCTCCCGTCTTAGCCTCCCAAGCACTGGGATTTCAGGCATGCGTCACCATGCCGTGCTTGCTTGTGGGATCTGAATGGAGAACTTTCAGCAATGACAAAGCTACACAAGGTCCATCTCAAGTTGGAGATTTATCTACCATGTTGGGCAAGGGTAGAGAAGCTACAAGCTTTGAGGAGTTTGGCAACTCTAAATATCACAACTGGAGAACCTGGTAACAGTGGACGTGCTTTAATAAAGTGCCTAAGCCAGGCATGGTGGCGCACACCTGTAATCCCAGTACTTGGGAGGCTGAGACAAGAGGATCGCAGGTTCACAGCCAGCCTCAGCAACTTAGTGAGACCCTGTTTCCAAATAAAAAATAAAATAGGGCTGGGGGTGTAGCTTGGAGGAGGAATGTCCCTGGGTTCAATCCCTAGTATCTAAAAATAAAGTGCCTAAGACATACCTGACCATAAGATCATCGAGAAAACCAGCCATTCCCTGCTCTCACGGAGCTTACGCAGCCATGGGAGAAGACACGAGTAACAATGAGGACTCGGTGATTGTGGGGAGTCAGGGGAGGTTTGCACAACATCTCGGGGGACACTGGAGGGCACAACTTGCCTGGGGGTCACAGGGGAGGAGCATGAACCAAAACTTGAGTAAAGCTTAGAGCTTTGCCTGATGACATGAAGCCTGGTGTGACAGAGTCCTCAAGTTTCAACTAAAGGAACTACACAGTATTCCTTCCCCAGACCCAATGCCCATGTCTCCTCTTTATGTTCTTGGCCAAGTACTGCCTATGGGAGATAAGAGGAAAATAGTCCAGTTAAATATAGGAAAGATCATACAGACAACTAGAAGAAGAATGGGAAGAGGAAGATTTAACACACTAAGGAAGAGCCGGGCGTGGTGGCACACACTTATAATCCCAGTACTTGGGAGGCTGAGACAGGAGGATCGCAGGTTCAAGGACAGCCTCAGCTACTTAGTGAGGCCCTCAGCAACTTAGTGAGACCCTGTTTCAAAAATAAAGAATAAAAATAGGGCTGGGGGTGTATCTCAGAGGTAGAATGCTCCTGGGTTCAATCCCCGGTACCTCCAAAATAAATAAATAACACACTAAGGAAGCCAGGCTCAGTGGTACACTTGGGTGTAATCCCAGTACTTGGGAGGCTGAGACAGGAGGATCATAGGTTCAAGGCCAGCCTCAACAACTTATCGAGACCCTCAGCAACTTAGCAAGACCCTGTTTCAAAATAAAAATAAAAAGGGCTGGGAGTGTAGCTTGGAGGTAGAATGCCCCTTGCGCTTACTCCCCGGTACCAAAATAATAATGATGATAATAATAACACACTAAGGAAAAAAGAGCAAAACAGTAAGGAAGTTATATTCATGAGTTGTTTCCCCCACCTTAACATAGAGGAAAATGACAAAATGTGATAACCTGGACTAGCACAGCCAGACAGACTCTAGTCGGCTCTGCCTCTGGAGAATAGTAAGCTCGTCCTGCAGGGAGCTTAAGGAGCATAAGCCTTTGAATGGGGTTTAACAACAACAGAGCCAGGCTTTTTCTCCAGTCGGCAAGTATACTGGCCTCTTTGATCTCTGAATAAGTCAGGGAAGGATTTTTCCTTGAGTAGAAAGCTTTCCATGGCTGGTTTCTTGGGAGACTTGAACGCCTGCTTTGGCAGGTGTGTGGCCACCCAGCAGGGAGTCCTGAAGCTCTGTAAGACCCTGGCAGTTGCAGAGCAGCAGGTCACACAGCTTTAGAAATCTCCCTCCAGAGGAGAAAGCAGGAGGGTCTAAACCCAGAGACAAGAGGCAATGGGTGTGGAGAAGAGGTGAGAAGTACCAGAGATTTTTAGAAAACAGAAAATACTAGCTCCCTTGTAATCCCAGTACTTGGGAGGCTGAGACCAGAGGATCACAGGTTCACAGCCAGCCTCAGCTACTTAGTGAGGACCTCTGCAACTTAGTAAGACCCTGTTTCAAAATAAAGAATAAAAAATAGGGCTGGGGGTGTAGCTCAGAGGTAGAGTGTCCCTGGGTTCAATCCCCAGTACCCCCCCCAAAAGTTAAAAAAATAAAATAAAATAGGGCCGGGGGTGTATCTCAGAGATAGAATGCTCCAGGGTTCAACCCCTAGAACCAAAACATAGAAAAGGAAAGAAGGAAAATAGAAAAGACTGACTAATTGAATGTGTACTGTGAAAGTTAAAAGAGGAAGTTAGCATGATGCCCGGATTTTTTACCCACGGAACTTGGGCTTTGACAGTGCACTTCACTGAAATGAGGAGTGGCTGGAATTCCGGGGAGATAAGGTGAGGAGGAGGCTGGAGAGGTAGCACTTCAGCTCACAGATGAGTCTTGCATAGAAACTCAGCATCAAAGCGTAGGGACAGGAGGTGCAGGCTGGTGCTGACACAAAGGTGTACATGGAACAATTGCTGTCTGTCTCTTCCCTGGAAAATATCAAGTAAGACTGTCTGTGAACCAGATGTGGTGGTGCACGCCTGTAATCCCAGTACTTGGGAGGCCGAGACAGGAGGATCACAGGTTCAAGGCCAGCCTCAGCAACTTAGCAATACCCTGTTTCAAAATTTTAAAAAAAGGGAGGGGGCAGGGCTTTCACTCAGAGATAAAATGCCCCTGGGTTCAAACCTCAGTACAAAAGAGAGAGAGAGAGAGCCAGGTGTGGTAGCACATGCCTATAATCCCAGTACTTGGGATCCCAGGCTCGAGGACAGCCTCAGCAACTTAGCAAGACCCAGTTTCAAAATAAAAAAGGGCTGGGGTTGTAGCTTAGAGGTAAAAATCCCTAGTTCAGTCCCCAGTACCAAAAAAAAAAGGCTGGGGGTGTAGCTCAGAGGTAGAACAACCCTGGGTTCAATCCCCAATACCACAAAGGAAGGGAGGAAGGAAGAGAGGAAGAGAGGAAGGGAGGAAGAGGGGAAGGAAGGAAGGAAGGAAGGGAGGGAGGGAGGGAGGGGCCATAGAATGCGAGGTAGCATGAGTTCAGATGGGACCATGTGAAGAGCTGGAGAGGGCTGAGGAAGCAGTGAAGCTTCCTCCATGCTCAGCTCCAGATACTACTTTAAGGAAGTAAAAGTAGATGGGTGTGGTGGTGCACACCTGTAATCCCAGTACTTGGGAGGCTGAGACAGGAGGATCACAAGTTTGAGGACAGCCTCAGCAACCTAGTGAGATTCTCAGCAACCTAGCAAGACCCTGTTTCAAAATAAAAAATAAATTGAAGGAATTGCAACCATCAGCTATGTGTACATATGTGAAAATACCAATGTCAATCTCAGTACTCTGTATGGGGAAAGGGGAGGATGGGGAGGAAGCAGGGTTTGGGGGGGACACCAAGTACTGTGTGTGCATGTATGTCACTGTCAACATGATTTGCATTATGATGTGAGACCACAAAGCACCAATAAAAGCATATAAAAAAGGGCTGGGGTGTAGCCCAAATGTAGAATGCCCTTGGGTTCATTTCCCTGTACCAAATAAATAAATATAAAAAGGCTGAGGGTGTGTGGCTCAGAGGTAGAATACCCCTGTGTTCAATCCCCAGTACCACAAAAAAAAAGGAAGTCCTAGCTACCCAGATCCATCTCCTGTAAGACAGCAGCGAGCTGGCACAGAGGAACTGCAGCCCCTGTGCAGGGCACGTCCTCTCCAGCTTTCCTCAGGCCTACCACCTCCTCATACATGCTTACTTGAGTTGTCCATCAGCATCAGGCTAGCAGGGGCGTTTCTTGTAGTAGAAAATTACTTTTCAGTATTTATGTCTCTACTAAATGGGAAAACAAAAGATAATCACCGAGGCCAGAATTTTTCCTGAAAAATGGAAGAGAGCATTTTCCTTACAAAAAAAAAAAGAAGAGTATTCCTATATGTTTTGATATGCACACAAAGCATTTCTGTAACAAAAGAACATAAATTAAGACAGCATTTTTCTCCAGGTGTGGTGGCACATGCCTGTAATCCCAGTACTCGGGAGGTTGAGACAGGAGGGAGGATCTCAGGTTCTGAGATAGAATAGAAAAAATGGGATTTTAGGTAGAAAGGAGACAAATTGGTAAGGAAAGGAAAAATTTTTTTAAAAACTCAATCTTTAGTTTCATTTTATAGAGCTTGGTTGCTCTTAGGAAAAGTCAGGCCCACATTTTTTTTTTTTTTTTTTTTGCGGTACCGGGGATTGAACCCAGGGGCATTCTACCTCCGCGCTACGCCCCCAGCCCTATTTTTTATACTTTATTTTGAAACCGGGTCTCACTAAGTTGCGGAGGGCCTCACTAAGGAGAGAAAGAGAGAGAGAGAGAGAGAGAGAGAGAGAGAGAGAGAGAGCTGAGGCTGGCCGCGAACCCGGATCCTCCGGTCTCTGCCTCCCAAAGTACTGGGATTACAAGCGTGCGCCACCACGCCCGGCTAGGCCCACATTTTTAAATCATAATGGGCTGGCTCCATATTGAAATTCCTGAGGTGATTAAATCCAGGAGAGGGCTTTACCTTGGCCAGAGTCCCATTAGCCTCCATTTTCCTGGAAGGAGGATCCCAGAAAAAGTTATACCTTCTGTTAAAGACCCCTGCACCCCTGTGCCCCTGTCTTCTAGTCTCTGCTTCCTGGGATTTTTATCCCAAGGAATCCACACCTTTTGTCAGCCTAAAGCTTCAAAGAGAGGAGGCCGCTATCCCATGGTGCCCCACTTCCCGCCATGTGCCCCTGGCCACCCCCTCTCTAGTGGCCGTATAAGAAAAGAATAGATTAGATCCGAGTAGCCGCCCTGTCTGTGCCTCTCTGCCAGCCCTCTCACACCCTTGACATGGCCCGTGTTTTCCCTGAATGTGTATCCCTACTTTTCTTGAATTAAACCTCTGCCTTTGCCAGGCGTGGTGGCGCACGCTTGTAATCCCAGTACTTGGGAGGCTGAGACAGGAGGATGGCAAGTTCAAAGCCAGCCTTACCAACTTAGCGAGGCCCTCTGCAACTTAGTGAGACTCTGTTTACAAATAAGAAATAAAATCGGGATGGGGGTGTAGCTCAGAGGTAGAATACCCCTGGGTTCAATCCCCAATACCACAAAAAAAGTTTAAACCTCTGCCTTTTCTCTGACTGGCGCATGTTGAAATTCTTTTCACCACGGAACCCAAGAACCCACAGGAATTATCATGTTCTCCCCTGACAGTTCGAGGCCAGCCTCAGCCACTTAGCGAGACTCTCAGCAAACTAGCAAGACCCTGTTTCAAACCAAAAAATAAAAAAAGGTTGGGGGTATAGATTGAAGGTAGAATGCCCCTGGGTTTAATCACTAGTAAGACAGTAAAATACACACACACACACACACACACACACACACACACACACACAGACCATTTTTCTTTTACCCAGCTCACTTCACTCAATTTTGTTACCTGCCTGGGACTCTGTAGCATTTCAGCTTGAGACTCTGGACTAGAGCCATGCAGGTGGAAAACAGAAAAACCCTCTAAACTTCGCGTGACTTACCCGCAGTGTTCTTTATATTTATTCTTGTTCCCTGCCACTAATTTTAAATCACCATATATTTCTGAGCAAAAGAGCTCCCCACCATCTGTTTTGTCTTCAAAGCTCTCTAAATAACTTAGGGCATTTAGATCTCAAAAGTTTTGCAGCAAGATGGGCGTGATGGCCCATGCCCATAATCCCAGTAGTTGGGAGGCTGAGACAGGAGGATCACAGTTTCAAAGCCAGCCTCAGCAACTTAGCGAGGCTTTCAGCAACTTTGTGAGACCCTGTTTCCACATAAAAAAAATTAAAATAGGGCTGGGGGTGTGTAGCTCAAAGGTAGAATGCCCCTGGGTTCCATTCCCAACACCACAACAAAAAAAAAAGAAAGAAAAAAAGTTTTGCAGCATTGCAGGTGGGGACATCCTCTAGACAAGTAGAAAAATGGTACTAAAGACAAGAACATGTGAGGCAGAGACGATGGCTGAAGAAATTGGAGTAGTTTAGTTCACTTAGTTAAAGGAGTGTAGAAAGAAAAAAAGAAGAGCAAGAACAGAGCTGTAAGAGGAATAAATTATTAAAGTTGAAGGAAGGAGCCATGTGGGTGGCACGTGCCTTTAATCCTAGTAGTTGGGAGGCTGAGACAGGAGGATCACAGATTTTTTTGTGTGTGTGGTACTGGGGATTGAACCCAGGGGCATTCTACCTCCAAGCTACACCCCCCAGCCCTATTTTTATACTTTATTTTGAAACCGGGTCTCACTAGTTGCGGAGGGCCTCACTAAGTAGCTGAGGCTGGCCACGAACCTGCGATCCTCCTGTCTCAGCCTCCCAAGTACTGGGATTATAAGCGTGTGCCACCATACCTGGCAGGATCACAGTTTTGAGGTCAGCCTCAACAACTTAGTGAGACCCTCAGCAATGTGGTAAAACTCTGTTTCAAAAAAAAAATAAAGGCCAGGCGTGGTGGCACACACTTGAAATCCTAGTAGTTTGGTAGGCTGAGACAGGAGGATCCATGGTTCACAGCCAGCCTCAGCTAATTAGTGAGGCCCTCAACAATTTAGTGAGACCCTATTTCAAAATAAAGAATAAAAAATAGGACTGGGGATGTAGCTTGGAGGTAGAATGCCCCTCTGTTCAATCCCCAGTTCTGCCATAAAAATGGCAAAAAAATAAATAAGAAAAATAAAATAATATAAATAAATAATATAAATAAAATAAATAAAAATAAATAATAAAAATAAAAAATTAATTAAAAAAAATTTTTGGTGGTGCTGGGATTGAACCCAGGGGCATTCTGCCTCCAAGCTACACCCCCGGCCCTATTTTATTCTTTATTTTGAAACAGGGTCTCACTATGTTGCGGAGGGCCTCACACTAAGTATTTGAGGCTGGCCGCGAATCCGGATCCTCTGGTCTCATCTCCCAAGTACTAGAATTACAAGTGTGTGCCACCACGCTGGCAGAAATTTTTAATTTAAAAGGAGCTGGGGGTGTAGCTCAGAGGTAGAATGCACCTGGGTTTAATCCCCAGAATCCCTCCCCCCAAAAAAATCCAACTTGTGCTTAATTTTCCCATCTATAAAATGGAAAGAGTAGAAAGACCCTCAGCATGATTCATAACTAATGCAGCAAGGTACACAAGCCCTGCCGCTTCCTCACCGACGGACATTGGTGCAATTTACACTCCAGAGCACCCGTGGGTCAGGCTGAGACTACACATACAATCCCATCCTTGAGTAGCACCTTCTTCCCTCAGTCTGTTTCCCTCCCTCCCTTATTAGTTTTTCCTAAGTGCATTCTTTTAATAAATCTCCTGAACACAAAACATTAAATAGGCTCTGCTTCTAGCCAACCCCAAAGTCTGAAGTACTCTCACAGAACTGTTTAAAATACAGGTAGATTGCTGGGCATGGTGGTGCACACCTGCAATCCCAGTACTTGGGAGGCTGAGACAGGAGGATCACAGGTTCAAGGACAGCCTCAGCAACTTAGTGAAACTCAGCAACCTAGTGAGACCCTGTTTCAAAACAAAAAATAAAAGAGCTGGAAGTGTAGCTTGGAGGTAAAATGCCCCTGGGTTCAATCCTCAGTACCAAAAAAATAAAACACATGTAGAGCACTTAGAACAGTGCCTGGCACATAGTAATTGCTCAATAAATCTGAGCAGAAAAACAATGGGCCAGAAAGAATGGGAAATGGTTATCATGATGGCGGTATTACTGTTAGGTCGGGTCCCCTTCCCCTTCCTCTTCCTTTCCCCTTCCCCCTCACTCCTGCAGCTGGGATAGAGACCCTGAGCCCGGGAAGGCAGAAGTGGAGACGTGGCAGACTTCAGATCTCACAGGAGGACACGCTTTGTTCTGCCTCATCTCACGAGAAGAGTGACATCCTGCCGCCCCACTGACCCCGGCCCCAGACCCTGCTATAAGATGCCCTCCCTTCCTCTCCGGAGCGCGAATCTGCTGACCGAGAGCCTTACCGGTCAGCAGACCTCGCCTGGGAGCGCAATAAAAGTGTTTCTTGCATTCTGCCTGCTCGTGCCGGGTACCGCCCGTGGCCCTGGGCCTTAGACCTCCCCTCGGCCGGGACCGGGCCCCTCCGACTTCCATCTTAACCAGCCGCACACAGACAGGGTAAGTTCCCCTTTCCCCGTTACATTCCACCTCTAGTTTGCAGGAGTTTTTTCCATCAGGCTTCTCTGTTTTCCAAACGCACGCCGTATCAGAGTTGCCCGGGACAACCAGGTTATCCTTCCCTGGCCCTGAGACGGGGTGGACACGTCCCCTCTCTCTCTTGGCCCCACTGCCCGCCAAAGTCAGGCAGATCACAAGAATGTTTGTTTCCTGCCTTTCGTTACCATCGGCAAGCTAGATATGGGTACCCAAAATTCTAAAGTACTCCCCCAGTCACCTCTGGGGTGCCTTCTGTCTAATCTCCACACTTTGGGGCTATCGGAGGATTTACACCCTAAGCGCCTTTGTTTCTTTTTTTTTTTTTTTTTTGCAGTACGGGGATTGAACCCAGGGGCGTTCTACCTCCGCGCTACACCCCCGGCCCTATTTTTTATGCTTT
>PVJS01024593.1:0-28536 GCA_004027185.1 Glis glis
CAAAAAAAAAAAAAAAAAGAATAAAAAATAAGGATGGCGGTATAGCTTAGAGGTAGAATGCCCCTGGGTTCAATCCCAAGTACCACAAAAATAAATAAATAAATAAATAAATAAATAAAAAGAATAGAGGATCTCTTGACTAACCACTGCTTTAGCCCCAGTATTTATGCACTTTGAGAAGATATAAAACCAAATCATTGCCTAAAGACAGTCCGACCTGAACCACATAAAAAGTTGTGTCTCCAATAAAGATAAGTCTAGATTTAGCCAATCTAAATCTATTCTATTCTTTGTAACATAGAGTTCTTGTGATTGACTGATACACATTTTATAATACACATATTTTTACTGCTAGAATTATATTCATTAAAACACGAGAATTGGGCAATCATTGATATTCTTTTGAATGTTTATTTTTATTTTTAATTTTGAAAAAAATTATGTAGAATCTTTAGAAATAAATACTAAACCAAATTTTAACTTCTAATCATTCTACAGATAAATTAGAACCCTTATAAATTGACCCAGAATAAGGAAGAGGATGGAAAGAAAGGAAGGTATATTTATTAAACTTGCACTAGATTTATATTGTAGCCTACCACAAAATTTTCTTTAATCTTAAGCATCCATCAATAATCTCTCTGGATAGGAGATAATTTAACATTTCTTAACTCAAAAACATTTCAATACAGAATCAGGGTGATAAAACAAATACTAGAGCCAGGCATGATGGTGCAAGCCTGTAATCCCTGTACTTGGGAGGCTGAGATAGGAGGGTCAAAGGTTTGTGGCCAGTCTCAGCAAATTATTGAGGCCCTCTACAACTTAGTGAGACTTTGCTTCAAAATAAAAAATAAAATAGGTCTGGGGGATATAGCTCAGAGGTAGAATGCATCTGACTTTAATCTCCAGAACCAGAACCACATACACACACAAAAAGATACCAAGATAAAAATTTTCTAAGTTAAAAAGTTGAGCTGCACCATTGGAAAATAGTCCATTATATCTTTATAACTTAATATATTTTTAAATCCTTTAGACATCTTCTTAAACAACTGTTTTTGTTACAATGAAAAAATAGAGAGACCCAAACTTATTTGATAATATTTTATAGACATACAGTCAATTCAGGTGCATTGATGCATGGCTGAGACAGAAAGATAATAGTTTCAAGGCCAGCCTCAGTAACTTAGTGAGGCCCTTAGCAACTTAGACCTTGTTTCAAAATAAGAAATAAAAAGGTCTGAAGGTGTAGCTCAGAGGTAGAATTCTTCAGATTCAATCCTCAGTACTGAGAGAGAGAGAGAAAGAGAAAGAGAGAGAGAGGCTACATAGCCAAAGTGTACTCATTTCTATTTTATTGCATGTTGTTTACCTCATTATATAACCCAAACTTGTCCCTTCCATTAGGCACACTTGAAAATTTATTTACTTTTTATTGCCTACTACTTATTGATGAGTTTATATTCGAACTCAATTATGTGTAATTTAACAGTGTGGGAAAAGTATGCTTATTTCACAGAATATTTTGTGTGTTTGAGAATTAATTAACTCATTGACCTCTCAGAGTGATAGTATGCTCTAAATTCATCATATTTTTATTTTATTTTATTTTATTTTTGATTTCTGAAAGATAGGCTAATGGATGCCATTCAATATTGAAGGCAAGAATATGCTCTAGAGGTGGCAGGTGTATATATATATATATGTATAAATATATATATATATATAAATATATATATATATATATATATATATAAACTATGATTCAATTATTAAACTATGAATAAAAATTCATAATAATTTATTTCATAAAGTAAATTAATTTGTATAATAAATGTAATTTAAAATAATAGTACATAGTATTTTAAGAAGACAATGTAAGCTGGGCGTGTTGGTGCACACCTACAAACCCAGTACTTGGGAGACTGAGACAGGAGGATCGTAGGTTCAAGGACAACCTCAGCAAACATTGAGATTCTCATCAACCTAGTGAGAGTCTGTTTCAAAATAAAAATAAAATAGTGCTGGGGATGTAGCTCAGAGGTAGAATGCCCTTGGGTTCAAAACCTGGTACCACACACATGCACACACACACACACACACACACACATACACACACACACACACACACACACACACACACACACACACAAAGACAATCTAATGTGTATTATGTGAACTACATGAATTACATAACATAGAAATTATTTCTAATTTTCCTACTTCACAGGTATTTTCTGCTATCCAGAATACCACCAATACTTCTCACCTGGACCCTCTTGTAAATTCTTACAATGTTCCCTCATTGCCATTAAACCTGTTACCTCTACTCTTGTCTCCAAATAAAAGCCAGAGTGAGATTTCTCCAAGACAAATTTATTTTTATTGCTCTTCCTTAATATTTAATATTATTATAGTGTTTTCCAATTACCCAGACATTTAAAATCAAAGTTTCATTTTTGTTTGGATTTGTTTGTGTTTCTTTGTTTGCATTTATATTTTGACTTTTTTTGCAACTTCCTAGTGGTGTATTTCAATACTCTGGTGGATAAAATACAATTTTTGAAACCTGAACAACAATTGGTCAAGCTTCAGTATATATTATTCAAGATTTTTCTCTGTCATATCAGCACAAATTATTATAGTGAAAATATTTTAGTGCAAAGAGTTTAAAATATAATCAATGATTTCTTCTCACTGTTACATAAGGCACAAAATTAGACTTATGTTTGCTTTTAAAATATTATCTCAGGTTATCAAAAGTTTTAATTTTGGCACTTATATACCCTAACAGAGAAAGTAGTATAAAAAAGGAGTTCATAATTTCTTAGGTCAATTTACTTATTACTATAATTTATCAGCCTTACTAAAATGTTACCCTGTAGGAAAAAAAATAGAATTGGCATAAGTAATATCTCACAGTGTTATAGTCTTTGGAAAATTACCCAATTTAAAAGTCAGATATTTTAGTTCGAGTTGATTAAGCAATTTAAACAGTCTCTGCCTTTATGTACTGTTTATCTTTAGATAATCTAAAATAAAACAAACTCAGAAAATATTCACATTTCAAAGTCAGTATACATTTTTACCTCTGATGTATTACTGTGTATGTTTTTATTTATTATGATTTTTTTTTTACTTTTTATTTTTTCAGTCCCAGGGATTGAACCTAGGGCCTCACAGAGGCAAGGTTAGTGCTGTACCATTGAGCAACACCTTCATCCCCTATTTTTTATTTTTTTAATACACATTATTATTGAGGATTTCAAGCAACTTTATTTTGGTTTGAAGGTAGGCAGCTAACATAAAAATTAGTCACTTTTCAACCACTGAAGTAAGATAATTTGCATAATTTCCTTACATAGAAGAAAAGGTATCCTCTTTGCCTTCTTATTGTTTTGATTATATTTTAGCACTTGATTGTTTATCAAATATTTTAATGCAAATTTATTTGACCTATGGAGTTGATTGTAAAAATTATGAAGGGTTTATGTATTACCTTTTTAGCCTCATCAGTTTCAGCATTATACTGAATAATGCAATGTTTAAAATTTTTATTTTAAGTCTCTTATAAGAGATGACATATCTATGCTAATTAATTCAAATAAACCCATTTCATAAGCAAGAGAAGTACCAGTGCTAAACATTCTACCTCCTTTCTCTCAGTAAATTCACTAGCATGAAGAAAATTTGTCACTTTTTACTAAAAAATCACCAACTTGCAACCTCATTTCATCACATTTTGCGACCTATCAAAATACAAAATATAAGAACTCAGATTTAGATGCCTATACCTAAAATCCTTAACCTAGGTGGGACAGTGCCAGATTTTAAAGCAATTTTGGAATCTGGCTCTCATGATACAAATCCTGGCTTTTTCACATAAGGTATGTGACTTTAGACACGTTGGTTCAACTATCTTTATTTTTCTCAAATAAAAATGTGACCCATTCACCTGTAACATGGTTAGAACTATAACACAGAGCAAGCTATATGTAACATTTTCCATAATATTTTTCTTAATAAACTTTTAATTGGGATTTTTTATTGAGTTTGCTCCAGTCACACAATAGCTCCTGTACTTCCAGACTAATTAATATTCACTAGTCCATGAATCTAGGAATCTTTTATACGTTTTTTCTGACTTCAAATGCAAATTTAGGTTACTGGATGAAAAAGCAAAAAAAAAAAAAAAGAACCTCATGTTGTTAATGTGGCTTTTGTGCATTGCATTTTTTTATTGATAAAATCCTCATCCCTATTTCCAAAGATCTCAGAGTTATTTATTTGTGTTTTTGCAGGCATGTAATGCAAAATGCGGTAGTGTGGGATGAGTCACTCCGAGGAGCGTGACTAGAGACAGCATATTAGTATTGCTTGACAAAGCAACTCATTATTCAAACACTGAAAGGGAAAAGAAATTTCATTTGAGTCAATGGGAGAGGAGAGGCAGAAGAGGAAAAAATATCAGTGCAAACTATAACAACCAGAAAATTGGATGAAAAGAATGAAGTCAAAATTCTACAAGGAATAACAAATACTAATAGAGCCTGCTGTGCTGCTTATCAGCTGAACACAGGCCACGCTTCTTGAGGAAATCCAATTTGTTTATAGGAAGTGACCAAAGAGATAGGGCCAGGCAAATGATCCCATTGCCCGGGAAAGAAACGGCCCAGAGAAGCAGATTTTTACAATTTGAAATCTTTGCCACTGGGCTTTGTCATTTATAAGAAACTACTAACTTTAAAATGGCACTAAGAATCCCTAATTTGGTCAGAGTTACTATTATGTATCAGAACTTTTAAAATTATGCAACAGAAAAAGGTACTGAAATAGGGAATCCACTTTTAAAAGATGCTGAACAGTCTAAAACATGTATAGATTTATTCTAGAAAATTTAAAAGTATATTCTTGATTATTTGAAGAAATTCAAACCTAATTAGGGAAAATAGAAATAAACATCTATGAGAAGAGCTATTTCAGATGAAGTTTCAAAAGTGAAGGGGATAATACATACCAGAGGACAACATTACCTGAAAAGACAAGTGTCACTTGATAGAAACAATCAGTACCTACTAGGAAGGACCTATTGAAGTAGAAGGAGATGGGAGGAATATTTCCCTATTTATCCTGAATATAAGAAATAAATGATTCAAAATGACAACAAAAAAAGAAAGAGAAAAAATCAGGTATGAAACATATTTTCTAAGAACGAGGTAATTATAGGATACAAAAGTCTCCAAATTTGATCATGGAATTGGGAAACCTCCAAATTTCAAGCTAAATATCTACAGATATGAACCTAGGTGACTATAATCATTATGCCTTTATAGTAGACCAGTCTGTATGTATTTTTTTTAATTTTATGAATTTGGAAAAAAATTAAAAGAATGGTGTAGTGGATTCACATTTCATTCTTCATATGCATACTAGATGCGTACCAGAATGATTTACCCTTAAATCAAGTTTTCTTTTTTTCTTCTCTCTCTTTTTTGATTTACTTTCTTCTACATATCTATATTGACTGTGTCAATAATCAAATGGTGTCTCTATGGTTATTAGCTGCCTATCTGTAGAATAAAAACTAATTGCATCATAGTTATTTAAGAGTACTACAGCATCAAAAACTCTTGAAAACATTTGCAGGCTTAATGTTGTGCAAAATGACCTATTAGCTATAATCGTATTTAAGTCTATGTTGTCTCTATGCTAAAATGGAATAATTTTTCCAGCTTGATGGAGAAATGCACTAAGTATCTTCAATGTACATTTTCTAATGTGTAGGAATTACTATTCTGATGATAAATTTTCCTTTAGAGCAATTACATAATTTTCCATGGTTTCTTTCTTTTATATCATGCTTCAATTTCAGTCTCATTTCACATGTGGGAGTGTGTGAAACCACTCAATTTCCCTTTTTGTACAATGGAAATATATTTATTCATCACTGCTAATGTATTCCAAACATACCTGAAGTGGTTAGAGAAATAAAATAGGCAGGTGTTAGTTTACATGGAATTTGTTAAAGTTGTTAAAAATATTTAGAAACAATTCATTTATGTGCATGCATCCATTCTACTCATACTTATTCCCTGCCTGTTTTAAGCCAAGCACTGTTTGGACAGCTTGAAATGCATTTCAGAAGAAGACAAACACCTTCTCTATTCCCAGGACACTTATGAATTCATCTGAGAAGGGGCAAACAAGCAAATCAAATGAATACACAATCAAATATCCCAACAGAAAATATGAGTCTGCGATTCGTATTCTGTAAATAATTTTTAAAAAGTAATCTGATGAAAATGCAGATAAATTTAATGTGGGGATGCTCTCTAGCAAGTTCTTACATGTTAAGAAATGATAAATAAATGAACAAACAAAAGTATAGATAGAAGGTTATTTCAAAAAAAGTGGAAATACACATCACAGTTTGTGACAGATAAGCCAAGATGTCATCCAATATTGGTTCTATCCTTTTTCCATATAGCTGTTGCTAGGGTATATTCCTGCTGCACAATGTCTTTAGCTTGTAAAGAATCACTTGCTTTGAGAAAACAGGTTTTTGTGTTCCATGTGCTAGCTCTGAGTCCCCTTCGCATATTAGCCCAGATTGCACGTCAAAGAGCCTTTTATCCACATACTATACTGTGTGGGCAGGAAAGTGGAAATGACAGAGATGTGATGAGGGAATAAATGGGAACTGTATAAAAGACCACGTCCCTGTGTGAAGGCAGCAGGACAGAGAGGAGATGCACTAGTCACTTGGAAAAAGACAACCACAAAAGACGTTACACTGGAAAAACATCAAGATGTATAATAAATCAACATGTCATATATTCTGCATTTTTCATGCCTCAATGTGAGGAATATCACACCTTCTTATTTGCCAGTTGTAGCTAATCTCATTGAAAAGCTACCCAGGGTTCCCAGGGAATCCACATTCCTCTCTTAACAGATGATATTACTCACTTGGAGGCATTTTTAAATTGTGTTTTTTTTCCCTGTGTTTTCTTGCCAAACACTTAAACTCGAGTTAGCACAAAGTTAGTAGGATGACAAAGATAGAATATTAGCAGCAGCTACACAGTACAGGGAAAATCTGGAAAAAGACAAGGAATAAAAAATAAAAATAGAATAAGCATACACACATAGTGTTGCTACTGAGTTAGAACTATTTACTAAACAAAGCACTCTGCACAATCTATGAAAAATGTAAGGGAAGAAAAAAAAAAAAACTTTTTATGCCATTATCACAAGAAGCCAGAACACTGGAAGAGAGTTTGTATAAGAAGACTGGGAAATACAGAAACAACAGAAAACAAGTGATTCAGGAAAACCCAGAAGGACAAAGCCTAAAGAGAATGATTGGCAAGGGCTTAAAATCAAGGGACTCGGGGAGTGGCAGAGGTGGGAACTGATGAAACATATCATTGGTGCTATTTTAGGCTAGGACCTTCGCTTTTTCTTGCAGATGTTGATGCTGCTATTCTCCAGAAATATCTCGCTTTCAGTATGATGATAAATCAATATTGGTTGTTGATAGTTTGAGTCAGCCTTCTACTTTTTTTTCATGTTGCTCTTTTTTAACATTTCTTCTGTGGTTTTCATACAAATGGTTTGTTCTAAACAAGGAACATGTTTTTCTTCTGCTGATTCTTCTATAAACCAATTCAGGAGACACCTGCTGTGTAAATTGAAAGCTACCATACCCCAAACTCCAAATGGAGTGTTTATTATGCTCCCTGAGGGGGAAAAGGCATCTGGCTTGGTTGCTACGTCCTTTCTGAAAGGAAATGGAATATGGCAGAGCATCAATCTCCTAATGTTGGGAAAATACTCTGAATGGAAACAAATTGACAAATCACTTGGAGCCCTCGTATGGTATATAAAACCAAGAAAAGTAGCTTATAAACAATAAGTCATGCCTATGTGAGCAATACTCTAGTTTCTCAAGAGATTAATTAGAAGAAATAAAACAAAAGATTTAGAAAACAAGGGATAATCAAAAAGGGCAGTCACCTTAATACTCCGATACTTTCTATAAAGAAAGAGAGTGATTTTGATCAGGATAGTCACCATTTAGATATTATATGGTTTTTTTTTTTTATAAAATCTTAGGAAGTAAATAAACATTGTTCCACAAAGTGCTGTACTCTTTCTCACCCTGCACCTATTAATAGCCATCAAATGATAAAAATCTTTCTGTAGTTGATCTAGTCTCTACTTCCCCCCTACCTATCCCTCTACTACATGACTCAGGTCTTGCTGGCTTTCACTTTCCAATATTATATTTCCAATATTATATTTCACTTTACAATATTATAATGAAGTATTCCTCAAGAGTTTCAGGGCTTTTATTTTCTCTAGCCATTTATAGGAAAACTTAGACAAATTTGTCCCAGGAGAAGGATCCATAAATTGTTCATATGTAGATGATTTACAGGTGGACTAGGAAATTAAAAGAGTAAAGAAAACCTGATATTTTCACATAATTCTTTGCTTCAAAAGCAAACTAAAGCCTCACCAGACAAATTGTAACACTGACAAAGTAGAGTAAAATACTTGAGGCATCTGTTGTCCGTTGAAGGCAACAAATATTTCAACTTAGGAGTCAGCTGATTCTACAAACGAGATGGTCTACTGGAAAAAAAATTAAGATCTTAGATAATTTTTAGGGCTAGTAGGATAATATGGACAAGAAATACCAGCTTTTTTCCTTCTTTTATACTTTGATGAACTTTGTTTCCCCCTAGATTTATTGAGACATAATTGACAAATAAAAAGTATGTATATTTAAAGAGTACAAGGACTTGTTAATGTATATATATTCATTATGAACTGACTACTACAAACAAGAAAATTCAGATAGCCATCACATCACACAGTTACACTGTGTGTGTTTGTATGTTTGTGTGTGTGTGTGTGAAAACTTAAGATATAGCCCCTTTACAAATTTCGAATGTCCAATTCAATATTATTAACTGCAGTCATTGTACTGACAATAGATCTACAGAATTTATTCACCTTCAAAAAACTTAAACATTGTGACCTTTGACCATTTCCCCATTTCTTGGAGCTTGTGCCCCCAACAATGACCATTCTCCTCTCTGCTTCAATGAATTTCACTTTTCAAATTCCAGATATGACTTATTTCACTCACATAACATCTTCCTGACCCATCCCTGTTGTTCAAAAAGACAAAATTTTCTTTCTTTTAAAGGCCGATTAGTATAACATCGTGTCGTGTCTATGAAGTATACCTGTGTATGTAACTGCATACATATATCACATTTTATTTATTCATGCAGATGTATATTGGGTTGTCATATTATAGCAACATTATTCCCTACTAGAAAAGTTAGCTAACCTGAGAAGATGATATGACCTTGTTACAGAATACCGAGAAGACACAAACATGGCCTTTAAGCATCCTTCAACCTTTTACATAGATGGTGGGAAACAGGTGGTCTGCTGATGTAACAGAAACCTCTGGATGTAGTCATAGCTCAACTGGAGAGATCAGACCCTCATGACATCGTGGCTTGCAGTGTAAAAATAACATTGATTTTTATATACATTATTTTGTTTTCACTTTCTTAAACCTCCCCTTTAAAAACCTCTTACTCCTGTAGAAGTAAGATGGTCTTTGGATAATAGTTCACCATCTTCTCAGTCAGCTTCACTTTTGATTAAAGTTACCTTCCTTGTGTGTGTGTTGCTGGATCACATGGTAATTCCATTTTTAATGTTTTCAGGAACTTCCCTAATAGTTGCACCAGTGTTTCTGGAAAGATTAAAACCACTTTCAGAGCAATTAACTCATGCAAATTCTCTACATCCTTGAACAGAAATTGGCTATAGTCTGTCTGTCAGCTATGGGAACTCCAAATTTAGAAAATGCAATTCACACTTGGTTTGTCATTAACATAAAAGTTCTGCTAGTGAAATTTTAATTCAACACTTGTGAATAGCCAAGTATTATGTATATTAATTAGTTCTGAATGTGGTAATGCTGGAAATGCTGGGATTCCTCCAAGAGCCTAGGCAACAGCCACACTTGTTAAAAAGTGTAAAACCCAGCCAAGTGTGGTGGCGCACGCTTGTAATTCTAGTACTTGGGAGGCTGAGACTGGAGGATCCGGGTTTATGGCCAGCCTCAGCTACTTAGTGAGGCCCTCCGCAAAATAAAGAATAAAAAAATAGGTCTGGAGATGTAGCTCAGAGGTAGAATGCCCCTGGGTTCAATCCCAGTACCAAAAAAAAAAAAAAAAACAAAACCGTAAAACCCTACCTAGAACTCTTGACAACTACATGTAAAGATCAGAATACCCCACATTTTTCAGTGTATTGTAAGACCAGCTATGTGCAAGTATTATCATCTAGTTTTAACATGCATTTGGATAACAATATCTCCTAAACCCTGCTACTCTTTTACCAGATCCTGATCAAATAGATGATTACAATCAAGCAGTAAGAGTAGAAGATGCAATACTAGTTCCCAACCAAATTGGATGTATCTCACAGTTTCATTCCAAATATGACATGACAATATTTATTGTTGGGTTCTATCCTTGGAATAAAAATGGCCAACTTAAGTTTTCCACTGCAGGAGTTCTCTTGAAATGTGGGAAGCTTATGGTTTGTCTGAAATTAAGGAGGCACAAGCAGCTGAATTAATTTTAGTTACTGGAGCTGAAATTTTCCATCTAAGAGTTAAGGTTTGTGTAGCTATCTATGATTAAATTGTGTGTGTGTATGTGTGTGTTTCATGTCTGTTGTACAAGCAAAAGAGCAATTTGGAAGAATACTGGATACATGGCTGTGATCAGAAGTAAAATGTTTCATGGAAAAATGGAAGCTCATTTGTGAGAGGCTGTACAACTGCCTTCTCAGGTATCAGCTATCCATTGACAAGCTCACAGAAGGCAAAAATTACAACATTTCTATATGCAACAATTTTCCTGACAATGCTATAAAACATAACATTGTTAAAACATACAAATCTCAAACATAGAAATCCCAATTTAAGTAAAATTTTTGCTCATTTAAGAAAAAAAAGCACTCACTAAAGAAAAAAGTAAGTAGAAAGGGGATAAATGAAATCCCACCTGTCTGTGAGAGTTGTCTAATGAAATAATCACTATACTACAGTTGTTGTGTGGTTAGAATCAGGTATTTTGTCACGGTGAAGGAAAGTTGACTAACACAGATGTTTGGTCTAATTATGATCTGTTTGATGTGTGGAGGTCCCTGAAGTGTTTCCCTCTACAAAAGCTAACTTATTTAGTCAATGTCTTAAACCTCTCTTAATACACAAAATTCCTACTTTAGAGATATTGGAGCATATTGAATTAGATAGAGGAATTAGTTTTTATTTTCACTGCCATCTACTAATTTTATATATGTTTATGGATACCTATTAGCTATCACTGTCTAAGGTTCAACAACCAACCTGGTTAAAAATGGCCTAAAATTTATTACTAGGATTGTTAAAACCAAGAGCAATGCTGCCAAGGGGAATGTTATTTCTTCTTTTGAACTTACATTTGACATCAGAATGAATGTGGGTCTGAGACTTTACCCTGTGTTCAATTTAACTAACTCTTCTCATAAGCATGTTCGGTATTTTAAATAGTCTTCTCTCTTCCCAAGAAACTCGAAGACATATTGCTCTCCGTTCCTGGAAGGACTCACTTGGAGAAGACTGTCACCCTGTCTATTAGGAGATTTCATCTATGCAAAGGTGTTCCATAAAAAGACAAGCTGCTACCACGCTGAGATGGACCTTTCAAGTGCTACTGATTATTCAAACATCTATAAACAAAATAAATGCCCTGCTAGACCCATGCTTTCCAGGTATTGCCAACATGTCTGGAGGACTGGACTTTAGCTTTTTAAAATATGTATTGGTGCGTTGCAATTATATATCATATTGTGGTTTAGTGTGATAGAACATACATGCTCACAGCACCAGGTGTGTCTCTCTCCTACTCTCTCCCCCTCCCCAATCATAATATTGAAATTGTTGATAACTTTACATATGACTTTGGCTTTAACAAGCCCTTGAAACAAGTTTTCTAGAATGTCTCCTACTGGTGCTGAACTCAAAGGAGATCTTTTAGAGAATATACTAGTATTATCATAATTTGCTTGCTCATTTATTCATAGTGATGTATACTTCAATTACTTTAAGGATTATATTGCAATAAAAAACAAACTCAATATTTGTTTAATCATTTTTGTCTTGTAATCCCCAAAATAATTCCTATAGATATTTAAGGAAGCAACTAGGTACTAAAATTATGAGTGCACGAAGAATAACAAAAGGATTGTAGAAAAGATAAACTGCTACTTAGTAGATAAACAGAAATCTGGCATTTACAGATAGAGGTTGCAGAAGATAGTACCAATGTCATTCATTTAACTTTGAGATGTAAATTCCAGGAAATGAATGGATAGATAAACAAAGGTGAGTACCTATTATTCATGGAGACTTAATTGACTATTATAATAATGTAACTATTGATTTGGACCAATGTGAAAAATGGCCCATAGGTTGTATTTGTCCTAAAGACTTGAAACAATGAGGGCCTCTTACATTAAACATGGGATGTTTAATCTGTACACTTCACTGGATGCCTCATAGTAAGATTTTGATACTAGATAATGCCCATGAGGGTCTGTGATTCACATCTGTGAAAAATTGTTTAGGAAGATAGAATGATTACCAAAAGATCTAGATTATTTTGTAAACATACAGTAACTTCTTTGATTGATGAAAACCCAAAAGATACTTATTGGACTTCACAAGAAAAAACCTTAGTTAAAAATTTAGATCATCAAGCTCAAGAGTTAAGCTACTCCTTTGGCTAAATTGGATAAGATTCCATGAGGTACTACAAAATAATAATAAAATAGTTAATCACTTAAAGTATAAGCGATAAAGACATTGCAACAGTTTGTGTGATTAATGTATGATAAAGGAGATGTTTATCACCTTGCTAAAGAATAATCTGCATTGACCATTCACCAACTGCCTGATAAGTTTAAAAATTATTCCCACAGGGAAAATACTGTAATAGATTTTTAAAATAATGTTATTGCATTTCTGAAAATGTCTTTGTTGTATATTTTATTTGGGACTTGGTAGGTGTATAGATTGCCACAAATTTCCCAGAGAAAGGTTAAACTAGCAATAGAGATAATTTAAAAATTATAGTATTACTACCAAATAGTAACAAAATGACATACCATAAAGGGTAACACAAATCTAAAAAGAAAATAGCAAGTTTTGGCTTCCTAGTAACAAAAGAGAAGAGAGCTTCCCCACTCTTTGCTTTTGATATTCCCCTAAAAAACATTTCTGTGTATCTTTGAGATATATGAAGATTTTTAAAAAGATAAATGAGCCTTTTGCCAGTTTTGTGTTCCAGGGCTTTCTTTCTTTGGGATCTTGGAGTTTTGGAAACATGAACTTCAAGGAGAGCTGCAACAATCTGCCATCCACTCTGTGTGGTGTGTGCCTAGGCACTTGGATCCAAGTTGTAATGTCTGCTTGTTAAAGATGCAAGTGAAGAGAATTGCAAAAATAAAATCTGAGCCTGAAAACAATACATCAGGGCATAAATACACTTCAGAGCATTGACCATGTCTACACTGACGAGTTTTGGAGTACAGTATATTATTTCTCAGCATATCTACCCTCAGTACTCAAAATCAGATCACGTCTGTGGCTGGGTTTTCCATATAGCTGGAGATACCAATAATGTTTTCATAGCATCTTATTCCTATTCTCAGCGTTACACATCATCACTTTATCCTAATGCAAATTCACTTATACTGTATACTTGGAGCTTTTCTTTTTTAAAAATATTAGTTACCCATATCATTAATATAATTTTTATACAAATTATTATTTCCGGTAAGTATTCTCAAATATTGTGGGAAAAAACTCATTTTGGCAAAGTCTACATAATTAGATGTTTTCTAAATGCCCTACTTTTAAAAGTATTGAGTCAAAAGATTTAAGATGACTCTAGTACTTTCTTTATTTGTTCAAATTTTAGAGAATCCCTGAAGTGTAATATGTAATGATATATTAAATCAACATGTAAATATAAAATATAATTATCATGAGAAAGTGAACAATTATATTTATTTAGTTCCTGAATAATTTTCCAAATTGTTATGTATTTCAGAGTAACTTTCCTATGTCTACTTGTAAATATGTCCAATAAAAAAATGTGTTTACAACTGTTGCCTGGAGGACTAATTACTGCTCAAATTATTGTGTCCGTAAAACCTAGGGTGTAACTGCAGAGTTTGCATATTTTTCAGTTTTCATGAAAATAAACTTAAAATTTCAGTAGATATTAAGTGTTTTGCCATTATGTGTGGATAATTATTTTTCATTAACTCACCATCCTTTAGGAATGACTCCTTAATAGATGTTGTCAATATTTTTTTGAGTATGAAAAATTTAAGAAATCTAAGAAATTAAGAAGAGATAGATTACAGAAAATGGGCAATGAAAGAATAAACAGTTCATTACTATAGATGTTTTCTATCTCTTTTCACCTGCACTTTTCAGAATTAATATAGAGTTTACAAGTTGCTTTCAATTAAATTTATTTTAACTGGTACATAAAAACAAAAAATTGCATATTAATATGATAACATGCAGTGTTTCAACACACATATATATTGTATAATACTTGTCATATTAAACATATATGTCTCTCCAAACATTTATCATTTCTTTATGATAAAAATGTTTGAAATCCTATATTGTGGATTTCTGAAGTGTGCAATGCATTATTATTGTCTATACTCACCTCTCTGTGCAGTAGCATGTCAGAACTTCTTGTTCCTATTTAGCTATAACTTACTGCCATTGATTAGCATTTCCCCATTTTTCTGCCCCAACTCCCCCCATTCTTCCCAGCCAAGGGTAGTTATTGTTCTTTTCTTTTTTCTTTCTGATGCATCGCAATTTTACACCATATTGGGATATAGAGTGACAGAAAAATGCACATGATTCTTGGCGCCCTTCCCACCAAGTCCCTCTCCCCTCCCTCACCCCCCGTGCATGCCTTTGGAATTGGAATTGGAAATGTTATATGCAATCATAGCATTATTTCAACTGTTACATTCTTTATGACTTCATCCCCCCTCCTTACTTCCCTAATCCCCTCACAGTCACTCCTTAAGAGTCTCTGCTCTTCTACCTGATGCTGCCCTTATGTATGAATATCTCTCTAGCTTCTACATATAAGAGAAAACATACATCTACTTGTTTTTTAGACTGGCTGTACTCAGTATTATATTCTCGAGTTCCACCCATTTTCCAGCCATAAAGAAGAACAAAATCACATTACTGTAATATTCTAAATTTCTATGAAATAAACATTTTTAGATTCCATATAAAAGTGAGATAATATGGTACTTGTGTTTCTGTGCCTGGCTTATTTCACTTAACATAATGATCTCCAGTTGTATCCATGTTGTCACAGAGGACAGGGTTTCATTTCTTTTTATGACTGAATAGTGTTCCATTGTGTATATGTATGACGTTTTGCTTATCCTTTCATCAGTTGAGGGACACTTTTGTGATTTACATCACTTGGCAATTGCATATAGTGTTACAATGACATGGGGGTGCAGCTGACTCTTTGACATACTGATGTTATGTCCTTTAGATACATGCCTGCTATCAGGATTGCTAGATCATGTGATAGGGTTATTTTCAGATTTTGAACAATATGACATATGAATGGTATGAACACATGACATATGAACAATATGAACATGTGAACAATATGAACCTCCATATTATTTTCCATAATGACTATACTCCATAATTACTATACTTCCATAATTTATACTCCCACCTACAGTGTGCAAGGGTTCCCTTTTCTCCACACCCTTACCAGCACTTCTTAGCATTAGTCTTTTTGAAAGCCATTCTTAATTTGTGGTTCTGCTTTGAATTTCCCTAATGATTTGTGATGTTGAGCTTTTGCTGATGTACCCACTGGCTATTTCTAGTCTTCTGAGAAATGTCTTTAATGTCTAGTGCACATTTTTAAAATCTGGTTATTTGTTGTTGTTGTTTTTTCTGTTGAGATTTTGGAGTTCCTTATATATTCCAGATCAACTCCATGTCAGCTTTTGTAGTATGCAAATGTTTTCTGTGCTCATATAGGTTGTTTGCTCTGATGTTTCCTTTGTGGAGCGGAACATTTTCTGTTTGATATAATCCCAATTATCTACTTTTGCTTTTGTTTCCTGTGCTTTTATTTAGTCCCAAATATCCTTGTACGTTCCAATGTGCTGATACTCCCCCCCACTTTTTTTGTAGTATTTTCAGAGCTTGAGATCTTACATGTATAATATTTATCCATTTTTAATTGTTTTTTGTAATTAGTGAAAGATAAGGATCTGGTTTCAGTCTTTTGCATATAGACAACTGATCTTCCCAGTGCCACTTATTGAAAGGGGTGTCCTTTCTCCAGCACATGTTCTTAGTGCCATTGTCAAAAGTCAGTAGTCACCCCGTTTTATCTGATTCTTTGGAAGCAGTGAAGTTGGGAAGACTAATCAAAGTCTTTCAAAGTTGAAGCAAGAGTGCTGAGCTATTCTATTAGTTTTGGGGGCCACCATAACGAAATTACTTATACTGAGTGGCTTAAACAACAGGTGTGTTTCTCCCAGCCCTGGAGTCTCCAAGTTCATGATCAAGGGGCCTCACTATGGGTTTCTCCTGATGTTGCTCTCATTAACACGCAGATGGCCACCTCCCTGCTGTGTGCTCACGTGGCGTCTCCTCCATGTGCATGTATCACTGACGTGTGTCTTCTTAAAAGAACACAAGTCACATTAAATTAGAGGCCTACCCTTGTGAACTCATTTAACTTTAAGTATTTCCTTAAAGGCCCTATCTCCAAATACTGTCACAGAGAGTCAACAGAGAGATTTTTTTTTAATTAGGGTCAAAATTTAGTCCAAAACAGCTAAAACAGAGCTGTAATGATCAATCATTATATGGGAATATCTCTAGTAAATGGTCACTCCCTTGGTCTGAGTGATGCTGCTCAACTCAGTTGGTCATTGCTCCAGTTTGTGAATACATAATTGGAACAATCATGTATAGCAACTGGCAAAGAACTCGCATTGACATTTTTGACCTGTAGAGTTAGATTTATTGTCCAGGTGAAACATCCCCAATTTGAAAACCTGAAATCTAAACTATTTCAAAATCAAAAACTTGTTGTGTGCTGACATGATGCCACACATGGAGAAATCCATGCTTGACCTTGTATGACAGGTTGCTGTCAAAATACAGGAACAGTAAAAATATTGTATAAAATTACCTTCAGGCTATGTGTATAGAGGATATATGAAAATAAATGAATTTCATGTTCAGACTTGGGTCCTATCCCCAAAATATCTCATTATATATTTGTAATTATTCCAATTTTTTTAAAAATCTGAAATGCAAAATACTCTGATCCCAAGCATTTTGTATAAGGGATACTCAACCTGTAAAAGGAAAACCCAAAAGAAAGAATTTAAAATTGTGTTCTTACCATCAAGGTAGTAAATCAAAACCAAAATTACATCTCAGGGACATTGGCATATTAATGCCACCCTCAAAATTTTTGAAGACATAAGAGTAAGCTCATTCCTTGAAAATAAAATTAGTCACTTGGTTACCAACCGATTATATCACATGATGATTCATCTTGACTGAGATTGATCTGCACTGCAGATACCTTTTCTGTGTACAGTATTTCATCCAGTACTATGGCCTGAGGGGATCACAGAGTACCTGATCTAATATAAATCCCACATCACAAAACTCTCACCAACAGATCTCTTTTTCAAAATAGATGTCATCTATCCTCTATTAGGCACATGACCATTTGTCTCAGCATGTGTTTCATCTTGCAGAACCTGCCAAACTGAAAGGACATTGGAGAAAATTCTTAAAAACACATTTGTATGCCACCTTGATGTTGGACCAGTTAGTGTGTGTCTTAGAATTCTCACTGCTATAATCCCAAGACCTAACCACACAACTTAGAGGAAGGAAGGTTTATTTGCTCACAGTTTTCTTGGGGATTTGGGGGTTCAGTCCAAGTGAGGCCAGGGACTGTGGATCTTGGGGCATGGCAGTGGCAGGAAGTGGAGAGAGGGAGAGTACAAGGCTTTGCTCTCATATCATGGAGGCCAGAAGCAAGTGAGGGGTGTCAAAGACAGAAGCACAATCCCTTAGACCAAGGAATAGAAGTAGGCATGTACCTACTTTCCACTACTGTTAGTGATATGTGTCAAAAATTTTAGATTCCCAATTCCAAAAAATGTAGACCGTTTACTCTAAAGATCCTGGGTCCCAAATGGGCTTGTTTCTCCTGGGGACACTGTAATATTACCACTACATATAAATATATGGTTGCTGCCCCCTCTGTTTGATTTATCATGTCCATCTAGAGGAAGGCACAGTAAAGATTTTTTTCTTTTTTATTTTTTAAAACAGGGCCTCACTATGTTGCTGAGACTGGCCTTGCACTTGTGATATTCCTGTCTCAGCCTCCCAAGTATGGGGATTACAGTGCTCCACTATGCCCAGCCTAGTAAATAATTCTATATTAGCAGGAGTGATAGAATATAATCTTCATGAGGATGTAAAGTAATCATTTAATAGGGACAGGTATGAATATATTTAGTATCAAATCATGGACTTGCATTAATCTCGGTAATTTTATGTCCAGTTGTAAAGGGAGACAGACAGAGGAACCATCAGGGTAAGGGCCTTGGTCAGCCCTCCAGACAGTGCTCTTCAATGAAAGACATACAAGCTGAGTGTGGGAAGGATCTTGCATGAGTGATAGAGGAGCATGATGAGTTATCATTTTTACCTCAAGTTCAGCTGCTATAAGTTTGACAATTTCAGCTCACTAACTCACATCTCATAAGATTTTTTTCCTGCAAGTTGTGACTAAAAATCATTCTTCTCCATCTCTTCCTGAGTAAACTTAATGTGAATAGTAAATGAATCTGAGTAATACCAATGGTTGATACAGAGAATGCTGTGGTCGCCATGCACAGATTCCTTTATGAGGCTGGTTTACTCATCCTTTGGTTCTTATGTGCACTGGATGCTCATGGCTCATAGTTGCATAAATGATTAGTTTTTCAGAAAGAACAACACTTAAAGGTGCTATCATGCCTGGGAGATTATTCACTACCCTGCAGCCAGTGGTCATTGAGTGAATGAATGAATGACTATCATGAGAAAACAAGAGCACACTTTAAAAATGAGTAAATATGAGTGTGTGTACAATCCATAGGTATTATCTGGCCAATATTAAGTAGTGTACTACTTCTCTTTTATACCAGAACAACATTACTATTGAACATAGGAAATTTGTTAATCATCAAACTCATCAATTACAACTATTCTCACTTGAAGTAACATAGTTTACCAGCTTCCCCGGTAAGTTACCATGCATACCTCTACTCTAACACACTGTTTTAAATCCTAAGCATTACTTTCATGACATAATCAATTTCACTTTAAAAGTAATAGAAATATTTAAAGATAACTTATAATAAAGACCTCCGTAGAATCAGTATGAATGGAAGAATGGTTGCAATTTTCATTTTTATTATTAATGTAGTTTTTTTTAATTGACATATATATGCATATTTATGGGGAGCCATGTGATATGCTGATACAGGTATGTATGGTATGATGTTTAAATCAGGATAAATATAGCTGGTTCTTCAAGCATTTATGATTTTTTTGTGGTAAAAATATTTAAATTCCTTTTTTCTTGCTTTTTTGAATATGCAAAACATTATTGTTATCTATAGTCTCTCTACCATGAAATAGAATACAAAGATTTGTTTTTCCAGTCTCAGTACAACTTTTCACTGTTCCCAAACTTTCCCCATCCTTCTTCCCTCTGCTTTCTTTGCCCCAGCCTGTCACTACTGTTCTACTCTCAACTTCCAGGGAATTCATTGTGTCAGATTCCAAATATAAGTCAAAATTTGCCATTAAGTTTTATTGCATACAATTAACATCAGACTGGCTAAAGTGACAATATATCATAAAGTGCAAATAAGTTTGTGTATTAGTGGAGATTTTATACACTAAGAAAAACACTATTAGTATTCAAATTGAAGAAATAATGAGCTGGGTTCCCAAGGGTTTTAAGAAGAAAATGAAATTGAAAGATCAAATATTCTTTAATTCCCTCCTGAGAAAGTTTTGTTAAGATGTTATATAGCATTAATGCCAAACTCAAATTTAGAAAAGTAACAATGTTTAGCCTACTATATTATAAAATATTACATCATACAAGCATTGAAATATTATACTTTAGTGAATAGGGAAAATATATAGTTAATTATTTTGTAAATGTTTTCATGAGGTTATAAAATGTAAAAATATCATTCTTATGCAAAATGATCAAATCAGACTGTTTAAGATTAAAATACTAAATTAAATTTGTAAATATAAAAAATACTAAGACACAGCTTGAAGAATACTGATTTTTAACTTTTTACACTATAACTATGTTAACCAAAATTAGCATAAAATTTTAAAATGAACACTTTAACATAGATTTTGCTTGATTTGTTTCGTCGACATTTACACATTTTAAGGCAATACATATTTTCATATTTGTCACATCATCTCCCTGATATTTTATAGTTATGACTACATTTAAAATACTTACTGAGGGCCGGACCTGGTGGCACATATTTGTAACCCCAGTACTTAGGAGACTGAAACAGGAAGATTGCAGGTTCAAGACCAGCCTCAACAACTTAGTGAGACTCTTAGTAACCTAGTGAAACCTTGTTTCAAAACAAAAAATAAAATGGAAAAATGCCCCTGGGTTAATCACCAGTATCAACAATAATAGTAATGATAATAATAATGAAATAATAAAATATTTACTGACTAAACTACTTATTGTAGTTAAAGAGTAGAATTATCATTGAGCTTGTGACCTTGTAACTCTTTAAATATATACTACTACAATAACATATAAATTAATTTAAAATCTATGTAAAATAATATTAGACACAGTACTGGGAGTTTAAAAGGAGAAATGCATAAAAACTATTCCCAGAATGCAATGGAGAGCCAAGCCACTCAGTCTACTAAACAACAGGACCTTAATGCATTCAACACATACTTGTTGAACTGCTTACAAGTGCTAATAACATAGTCATGCTAGTTGTTAAATTTTGAAATACTTACGGATAGCCTATTTAATAGCCATAGTCCAACCTTCCTCCAGGTGTTTGTCTCTAACATCTCTGAGACCCCAGTTTCCTGAAACTCCCCTCAGTTGAAGGCTTGAATCCAGGTAAAACACTTGACTTCCAAGACACTGTTTCAACCCTGTGGTTTCTATGTATTGTTAATAGTCAATGTTTGCATCATACTAGCTTTAAATATCATTTTGGATTCATATTGGGCCAACTCATGTTATTGTGGGCCAATATTTTGTTCAATATAAGGTGAAATTGAATGTAGCTCGATTCATGTTATACTCAAAATGTCTGTGCAGGGCTCAGGGTCATTGCATTTGACTTTGTTGTCTTTTATCTGCTCTTGGGTAAGGCAGGAACCAAACCCACAGCTTCTTGGGTTGCTGATGATGTCATCTTTAAAATGTTTCAATGCCAGAATCAAGTGTGTGGTTTCTTCATGGTGAACGGCACAGTCCTCCCAGGTAAAGCACCTCTGTCATTAAAGTTGGTAAGTATCAGGCATTGGAAAATTGAGGGTTCCAGGTTTCCTTGTGGGTTACAGTACATCACTGGTTCATGTATTTCCTGTTTCCTCCACTTTATGTTTATCTTTCCTTTTTAATTCCCCCTGACTTCAGGATCTGGCTCCAGATATAGAAGCAATAGTTTCACATCAACTTTTTAATCCTCCCCAAAATGCCTATAATAAATCCTTTCATACAAATTCATTAGTGAGTCTGATTTCTCTAATTAATTCTTTCACATATATATTTAGTATAGGGAATGCATTTAGAGAAACAGACCTTAAGAATGGATTATTTGAATTGGATACAGTTCATCTGAATTAATTTATCAGATATGATTAAATTTAAGAAGAGTGTTGGTATTTCATGGAATGTAGCAAAAACGAAAATGGCAAAACCATGACTGATATCAATCTTTGGACACCTGTAATCAATTGCCTATAGAAATCAAGGTAATAGGTGACAAGATATTTTGCCATTATTTATTTTATTTACTTATTTTTAAAACTTCTTTTTAATTTTAATACTTTTATTAATGCATTATAGCCTCATATCATAATGTAGTTCATGGTGAAAGTTAGTGGAAATTTAAAAAAATGTTAAGGTGAGGTTATTGCTTCAAAATGCACTAGAAAACTTTGAAAATGAAAGGATGAGTTCATAGTGTTAACCACTAGGCCTGGGTTTAATACCATAAATACCCAAGAAAGATTGTAGCTTTGTAGATGCATGTTTAAGATTGGATTTATAAACTAAATCCAGAATCTAATGCTGTTTATGACTGAGTTCTAACACAAAAAGAATCCCCAAATTATCAAGGTCTCGTATGTCAAAATAGGGCATTAATATTGTAGAAGTAGAACCTTGATAAATGAGATAGGTCTATAGGCAAATTGCAATGAAACAAACAAAAAACTTAAGTCACTAAATTACTCTGATGGTACTTCACCAGGAAAAATGTTTCTTTGAGGCTTATGCTCTATGAGATTAATCTTCCTTTGCTGGCAAAAAATACAATAACTTGCTATGAAGTAATTACTTTGCAAGCCACGGATGAACCTCTTCAGATTTATTCCTTTCTTAGTTTCCCATTGCGTTGGTAACGAATTACAACAAACTTAATGGCTTAAAACAATTGAATTTATTGCTTTATATCTGTAGTGGTTAGAGTTCAAAATGTGTCATATTTGGCCGAAAGGTACATTTTTGTAGGTTTCTGTTCCTTCTGGAAACTCTCAGGAGAATCTATTTACTTACTTTTTCCACATTTGAACTGCTGCTTATCTTCCTTGTTTTATGACCCTACCCTCCGTTTTCAAAGTGAGAATTATAGCATCTTCCAATCTCATATTGACTCTGTTTTTGTCATTATATCTTCTCTGACCTGGTCTTTCCCTTCTCAAGATTCTTAATTATATCTGCAAAGTATCATTTGCCATGTAAGGAATTATCTATTCACAGTCTTCAGGGATTAAGATGTGGGTATTTTGAGGGGATCTTATTCAGCCTACTACCCTATTCCATCTCCTATTTATTCTATACCTATCACCAGACTCAAGTCAAAAAGAGTGTTGAGAGTTAATGTAGTCTCATAAGCAGGTGTGATACACAAAAATAGAATTGAATCGTTTTGCTAATTGATTCCAACTGAAACCTAGAGAATATTTGCTTGGGTGGATACTAAGGCTGGAGGATTAGTGGGAAAAGAATATAAAGAAGATCAGGTGGAGTTTATAAATATGAGTTCAATAAACAAATATGACTAGCTATTAATATGTGACCTAATTCAGGAATATAGACTCTAATGGAAATAGTATATTTTACATATTTTCTGTTTTCCTTTCCTTTATCAGATATGTAATCATTTTAAGATTGCTTACTCATATATTTTGGTAATAAGTTTCATGGTATCAAAGAAGGAATTTCACTCAAAAAGAAGAGGGAAGAAACTCAAAAAAGATGGGAAAATTTACGTTTTATCCTTTTGGGGAAGAAGATTACTATTTTCTCAGCAGTAAGATGAATAGATGGATTTTATTAGTAAGAGACATGTTTTTGTGAATATACTCATTTGCAAAATGAATTTATTAAAAGTATATGTGGATAATAAGTTGACAATATTTGATTGTAGTGGTGATTGTGTGGCATAAAACTAATTCAGCTAGAATTTCTTTTACCAGCATTTTCTTCTTTACATTACTTCAAAATTTAGTGGACCATGAGAAATACTTCACATAAGATTTGAAAGGAAAAAGTGAAATCATCAGTCCTTTGTAAAGACAATAGAGATCATCTGAGTTTTTAATACCAGAAGACTAACATGATCCTTAAACAAAGAGGAAACAAGGGAAAAAGAAGATAATTTGGGATGATCACCTAAAAAAATATATGCAATGTTGAATAGAGGAAGACTGGAGAATAGGAAGCAAACTACCATGTAATAGTAATGATGTGCTCTTCACTAGATAGAGAAGAGAAAAGTTCTAAGGTGCCATGAAAAAAGAATGGGTAAAATAGTGTTGCATTGTATGTAATAATAGAAATACTGGAATTAGAACTGGGATTTATAATTAAACTCTCTAAACTTGATCTATTATTAGTTTGTAGTCTTTTAAACTACACACATAAATCGACAGCAGTCAATCTCAATAATCTAGAACCATTATAATATACTCGTAATAGTTCTCATTTATTTATTAGCATTATAAATATTAGTATTAATTTTCTGCATTCAAAAATGAGATCTTGGAATTTCTGGAAATTCTACAGAATTCCAGAACCAAAATTATTCTTAAAATATTTCCAACATTTTCTTACCTTTCACTCATTATTGTGGATATCTAAAAATTATTTAAGATATAAAAGTTTCCAGAAAATTGGATGAAACTGGAAAATATCATACTAAATGAGATTAGCTAGTTTTGGAAAGTCAAGTATGGTATGTTTTCCATCTTTTATGGAAGTTAGAGAGAAAATAGAACACATAAGGGACTTTATTTTTTAAATATTTTAAAAATTTTTATACTTTTATTGGTGCATTATAATCACACATCATAATTTAAATCATGCTGATAGTGACATACATGCACACAGCACTTGGTGGCCTTTCCTCCAACTTCCTCCCCATCTCTCCTTCCCCAAACAGGGTATTGAGACTGACATTGGTATTCTCACATATGTACATAAAGCCAATGGTACTTTAAACAATGCAGAGATAGACTGATAGGTAGAGTAGTTGAAGGGGGCTAGAGGTGAGAGTTTGGGAGGGTAAGAGAGGGCTGGGGAAGGAACCAGTTCAAATAATACCATGCCAATGTGTGAATATATTATTACTAATCACACTAACTCATGTAGAGAGGGAGGAAGGAGGAGAGCGGTGAAATGTTGAGGAAAACCCAAAAGATCTATGGACATGTATGCTTCTAACATACGGAATCTGAGTACAATGTATAATTGCACTGCATTAGTAAATTATGAAAAATTATGTAAAACATTTACATTTAGTAGCACTTCCCATAAACTGCTGTCTATAATGAATATTGATGGATTGGAAAAGTGCTAGTAAATATCATCAGGTAGTACCAAAATAATGTAACATTATTCACATTCCTTTGCAGAATTCTAAAGGTGGGCCAGTTTGTTCAGAAACTTATTTTTCTTTGAAACTCCATTCTTTTGTACAATGTATAATATACCTGTAAACATATTAATATTTATTTTATTTGTAAGGTACCAGGTCATCTTCCAGAGAAGATGAGACCACACACATGCAGTACATAATATGGCAACAACTATAAGCAGGACTCACTGAGATCATGGCCACTTCATTCATGCCTGGTCCTGCTCTGAGTCTCAGAAATGTTGAACTCTACATAGACATGCCCTCATCTTGCTATTGACTTGATGTCAGTGGATGCCTTAGAACCAGTCACATTTTCTATTTACTATAAAAAATTTAATCCTCACAGAAGAATTATATTTTGCTTATGTTGCTACCCAATTCTCCTCAGCATTTGGAATTCAGACAAAAAAAGGACATTAATTTCTCAAGAATGCCAAAAATGATTCTTAAATAGAAACTATTCTAATGGAATTGTTAGTCTCTTTAATTAATTTACTCAAGTTAGGGAAGAAATGTTATCTCCTTTCTATTTATATTCAAGATAAAGAAGCAGAGAACTAAGTTTCCCTAAACCATCTTTCTTTTACTTTTATTCCTCTGAAGTGTGTAAAAATTTACCACTTCTTTTCCCCTACCCTACCTTGTTGTTTTCTGGCCTTGGTCAATCAAAATAAAAATAATACAGTATTCTTTAAACCTACTTCAACTTTATTGTGTAATCTTTTTTTTTGTAATCTTTCCACCCCTACTTCTCGATTATTGTAAGAAAAATCAATTTTATTTTGTCTTTTCAGAAGGTAAAGATGTATGTAATAAATCCTTGTAAATGTATTGATTTTGTAGCAGTCATTTGATCTTGATAAAATGTACAGATTGTTTTTGACAGAAAGATCAACTGAAAAAATAGATGTAAAATCGTTTTGTATGTTGTAAATTAACATACATTTAATATGGGTGATGCAAAAGGAAAAGATAATATTCAAAGATACCATGTTTTTTGAGAAACAAGATGAAGGTTTCATTCTGGGGATTTTCAGAAAAGTTAAAACCAAGAAAATAATTTATTCTGACAGTAGAGGTGAGATGTGAAACATACTCAGTTTTGGTGGTGAGTCATAGTAGTTAGAAATATGAAGATACATTTAAAAGGAAGGCTCATTTGATTTGCAGAAATAAAAACATTTTGCTGCAAGAGAGAAATGTCTCTGGTATTTGGAGAATGTGAAGTGAAGACAGGACTACAGGAAACAAAAGAAAATGACACTGAGATCTAAATAGAGAAATTGGATGAGCAAGGATGACTGATGAGCATCATCAAAGGTCGCAGAAAAGTTAAAGAGGATGAGACCTTAGGAAAGGAATTGTATTTGACTCAACGAAGACAGAATAGGCAATGCTGTAGGATGAATGGGAAGCAAAAACCAGATTGCTGAATATTAAGAGAAGAGCGTGTGGGGGCTTGGAAGTCATTCACTGTAAAGGAGATAAGTGAACCCCAAATGCCCACTAAATCTTTCAAATAGATTATGATAGATCATGTTAGTCAGTGATTCCTGGGCAGCAACTGGAAGAAAGCAGACATTTAATTATGTGTGGTAAATAATCACATCATTTAGTCCTTTGCAATTAAGTTTTTATTATCTAAAAGTCGTTGGTATTAATAAAGAGAACTAAGGAAAGCCTAATTAGATCAGTCAAGAGTTCTAAATGCACTTGTGTACAAATAAACTGAAAATTTGGTTCATAATTTAAGTTTGTAAAATATATCAATCTCTACTAAGAACCAATAAATGCATTGTGAACTTACACTAGTTTTTTGGGAAAAAATCAATCACAAAAAATCATATCTGAAGTCTACCATCAATCTATCATGTTTTATACTTTTTCTGTTTTTCTTATTTACAGAAAAAAATTCTAATAGGTGTCTTTATTTTATCTTATCATAAAGACTGTTACAATAAACAAACATGTAAAATGAAGCACATTAAATTTTCATTGATTCTCAAAATCTGCAAGTTAGAAAAATACAACCTTTTAGCTTTTCTCTCTAAGAATCATCACTGAAATTTGTCTATAACATAAACAAAACTAAATGCAAAAATAGGTTTTATGCATAATACCAAAATAATTAGTTTATTCATTTGTTTTTAGTGGTGTATATAATCTGAGACTGGATACATAACAATAAATAAAGTAATAAACTGGAGCAATTTCCCCTTATGTGCCACTTAAATCAATGAAGACCCAGGCTTCTGGGCACCTTCATGGCTCACTACTGTAGGAGGTTGCACTTATTCCGAAAGCTTAGTCATGCATGCACCAAACCTTGCACTCTCAGCAGGAGAGAAGCCTTTCAGAACTACTAGCTCAGCAGGATGGACAGATACAAACTCCAAAACTCAATTGCTACAAACATCCCTGTCTTTTCTCCATATAGCAGTTTTCACTATATGTTTTACATGAAAATATGTGGCATATCTGTATTTGCTTAATCCATTAAGGTAATGAAGAGTGAAGCAGAGACATTTTTCTCCAATGGAGCGAGTTAGATGCCAAGTATTCAGATAACTTGTATCACCTTTTAATATTATTCTATAAGAACTGGCATTCATAAACCTTTTCATTATTTTTTTAATAGAAAGCACTGTTAAATTAGCTTAAAGCCAAGGGATCTAAGATTTGAAAATTAATGGAAACATATATTGTTTCAATTATGTCGATGCTCAAAATTTAGTGGAGCAGATGGAAAAAATTAATAATTAAAATCTAGAAATTTAGGGTGACATTACTGTGTTAAAAAGATTTATGGTTAGAGTATGTATTTGAATTTATATCACATATCTGCCTCTTCCATTGAAATAAGTCCCTCTCTAAATTTTACTTCTAAAATTTTATAGAAGGCAGGCATGGTAGCACATGCCTGTAATCCAAGTACTTGGGAGGTTGAAACAGAGGAATGCAGGTTCGAGGTTAGCCTCAGCAACTTGGAGAGATCCTCAGCAAATTAGTGAGACCCTGTTTCAAAATAAAAAATAAAAAGAACTGGGCATGTAGCTCAGAGGTATAATGTCCCTGGGTTTAATCCCCAGTACCAAAAAATAAAATAGGGCT
>PVJS01024594.1:0-28534 GCA_004027185.1 Glis glis
GTATAAAAAAATAGGGCCGGGGGTGTAGCGCAGAGGTAGAACGCCCCTGGGTTTAATCCCAGGTACCACAAAAAAAAAAAAAGAGACCCTGTTTCAAAATAAAGAATAAAAAATAGGGCTGGGGGGTGTAGCTCAGAGATAGAATGCCCCTGGGTTCAATCCCCAGTACTACAAAAATAAATAAATAAACAAAGCAAGATTGCCTGCAAATTTCTACCCTAAACTCTGAAGACAGCTCAGGACAATCCCAGGCTGACAGCCGATGGCCCACACAAGAGACTGGCGGGATGCTTGCCCAAACTTGAAGTAGGAGGGAGGGATGCCTCATTGGTTTCTTTATCTCTGGGAGTCTGATCGGGTTTCCTGTTCTGGCACATCACACTCACAGCTCTCATAAGGTCAGCACAGAACCACGCTGCAACCTTTCAAGTGGTCATTAGCTCTGCAGGGGTCCAGGTGACCTCGCGGGCAGCATCTATGCAGGCAGCAGGCTTCTCCCTCATGGCCTCCCTCTCCAGGCCAGATGGCATGGCCAGGCAGTCTCCAGCCTTCTCTATGGAAGCCACTCCGAGTCTCCCCAGGCAATATGACCCCTGATCTCCCGATCCAGAGCAGTGCTGTGATCGGGCCCACCAGAGCATTCAGCAGGCTTTCGAGGGCACACATGTACCCTCCATCTGCCATCAGACTAGAGGGTGGTGAGGGGTGGTGAATATGTCGTCGACTGGGGGGAAGGGGAAGGAATGAAAATCACACAACTAAAAGTAAAACCTCAGAGGACAAGCAGCTCCAGCTGCAGGTATGAGAGAGAAGTAGAGGACTGTCTGATCCCCATTGCTCCTGAAAGATGTCCTTGGAGCAAAAACTCCTACAAAATAATTAGAAACCTGCAAGGAATTTCCACAACTTAGCTCTAAAACTTACCTCAAGTATTCATTTCATAAAGTTTATTAGCCTTCCTCTGCAGAGCACTGGGTACAAAATCAGGAGCCCTCGTAGCCTCCTGAGCTACAATGAGCCTCCACAATCCTCATCTTCATATGCTACATGCAGGTGATGTGCTTCTGGGTCCTCGGTACCACTAAGCTAGAGTCAGATCCCAGGCGCAGACTTGAGAGCAGGGCTGCGCTAAAGCATCCACACACAGCAAACTCTTTGGGGTGTCACCACACAGGTACCCCCCACAAAAGACAACTCCATTCCTGACCCGATCCAGAAACACAGATCAACTCTAAAGAGAACCCAGAAATCTAGTTGGAAGTAGGACTTGGGGGGCCCCCAGGTCAACTCCAGGGCTTTCTCAAGTTTAGCAGAGCACTCAGGCTGTGTCAAGACACGAGGCTGAGTGCCTCCCGGTCCAGCCTCTAAGAGAACAGGGCTGTGGGTAACGTATGCTGGAGCACTTGGCCTTGGGTAAGAAGTTATTCCTTCTAGGGATAATAGAAAAAGACTATTTTAAAATTTCTCTTCTTACCTCAATAGAGTCTATTCTCCCAAGTCCTGATGCCAAAGGATCTCTGAAGAAGATGCTTAGAGTAGAAGCTGCTATACTTTAAATGGATTCTCAAACCGGGCGTGGTGGCGCACGCTTGTAATCCCAGTACTTTGGGAGGCGGGGATCGGAGGATCCGGGTTCGCGGCCAGCCTCAGCTCTCTCTCTCTCTCTTTCTTTCTCTCCCTGTCTGTCTGTCTGTCTGTCTCTCTCTCTCTCTCTCTCTCTCTCTCTCTCTCTCTACTTAGTGAGGCCCTTCGCAACTTCGTGAGACCTGGTTTCAAAATAAAGTATAAAAAATAGGGCTGGGGGTGTAGCACGGAAGTAGAACACCCCTGGGTTCAATCCCTGATACTGCAAAAAAAAAAAAAAAAATGGATTCTCCATGCCAGAGCGAAATTTGCTGGGGTCTCAGAATCCACCAGAAAACTGCCTAACCACATTATACTTTAGTGCAGGAGGTCCAAGAAAGGAGACTACATTTATCTAACCTAAACCATAAAACAACTAATCGCACAGCTAAAATTTCAAAGCATTCTAAGAGCAGATTGGGGAGGAAGAAGTCATAGTAGAAATAAATTTCCAGGAGGTTCCCTTTTACTGTATGCCTTCTATGTGCCAGGCATAGGGTCAGGTGTTTGTTGTTGTTGTTTAGGTGCTAGAGATTGAATGCAGGGGAGCTCTACCTCTGAGCTATGCCCCCCAGCCCTTTTATTTATTTTTATTTTATTTTATTTTTTTTTTGCGGTACTGGGAATTGAACGCAGGGGCGTTCTACCTCCGTGCTACACCCCCGGCCCTATTTTTTATACTTTATTTTGAAACCGGGTCTCACGAAGTTGCGGAGGGCCTCACTAGGTAGAGAGAGAGAGAGAGAGAGAGAGAGAGACAGAGACAGAGAGAGACAGAGAGAGACAGAGACAGAGAGAGAGAGAGAAAGAGAGAGCTGAGGCTGGCCACGAACCCGGATCCTCCGGTCTCCGCCTCCCAAAGTACTGGGATTACAAGCGTGCACCACCACGCCCGGCTTATTTTTTTATTTTGAAACAGGGTCTCGCTAAGTTACTGCACACTGGCCTCAAACCTGAATCCTCCAGGCTCAACCTCCCAAGTACTAGGACTACAGGCATGTACCACTGTGCCCAGCTAGATATTTTAAATAAATTATTTTAATTGCTCCTGACAACAACCCAAGAGGTAATATTTTTCATCCCTCTTTGCAAGTGGAAAAGCTGAACCTTAGAGACGTTAAGCAATTGCTTAAAGCCACACAGTCGGAATTTAAACCCAGACCATTATATCATGACATCAAGGACCAAAGAACCATGTAAAGACCCCAAAGGAGCTAAATCCCAACGCAGCAGCTGCGGGCTGTATAAGGCTCAGCAATTTCAAAACTTCAGTCTGATATGGTTAAGTTCTTATATAATTTAGTAAAGAAAAGAGATTTCTAGTAATCCTATCAACCACATTCTCACTTCCTCCCAATCAACCCCTTAAAAATAATGGAACGTGGGCTGGGGATGTAGCTCAATGGTAGAGCACTTTCCTAGCATATGCAAGGCCCCGAGTTCAATCCCCAGCACCACAAATAAATAAATAAATAAATAAATAAATAAATAAATAGACAGGAAGGTGATGGGAAGATTCTGAGTCCTTCTTAGGCCACAGCCCTAACCCAACACTTCTGGCCCCAGGTCCAGTTCCACCCCATCCTTCCTGCCCCACCTGCATGGACTGGGGATCACCCTGTCTTTCTCTTAGATGAGCTGCCCTCTAACATAGCAAGGTAAGAATGTGAAGAACAAAATTCAGAGTCAATTCTGCCACTTGCCGGGCATGGTGGCACACGCTTGTAATCCCAGTACTTGGGAAGCTGAGACAGGAGGATTGGGTTTGCAGCCAGCCTCAGCAACTTAGTGAGGCCTCCACAACTTAGTGAGACCCTGTTTCCAAATAAAGAATAAAAAATAGGGCCCGGAGGTAGAATGCCCCTGGGTGCAATCCCCAGTACCGCAAAAAAAAAAAAAAAAAAAAAAAAAAATTCTGCCACTCTATTCCCTTGTGGGGGAAAGGAGCCATCTTCAATCCTGAGTAGAGAGCAGGGAGTGGAAATGGATGGCAGACTAACTCAATACCTAATTGTCAATCAGCTGTGACATTTTTAACAGAAACTAGATCTGAGCCTTTGACAGGACACAGAAAAGAAGGCAGTGCTGTTTGGGCAGATCCTCTGTCCTGGGCAGAAAATGCAGGTAGATTGAAAGCGGAAAGTGTGGGCTTTTAGTAAGACAGAGCTGGGATCCAGTCCTTGGGCTGTGGACGTCGATCAGGATAGTTCCCTCTCTGAGACTCAGTTTCCTCATCTGTTAAGGCAAGGAAATAAAGCAGGTCTAGAATCAATGGTTGTTCTGAGGACAAAAGAGTAGGTTGGCATATAACAAGTGTCTGAAGCCAGGCGTGATGGCGCGCACTTATAATCCGAGTACTAGGGAGGCTGCAACAGGAGGATCACAGGTTCAAGGACAGCCTCAACAACTTAGTAAGACTGTTTCAAAACAAAAATAAAATAGGACTAAGGATGTAGTTCAGAGGTAGAATGCCCCTGGGTTCAATCCCCAGCACCACACATACACACACACAAAAAAATAAGTGTCTGATGATGTTACTATATTATTACTTCAGTTATGAACTAAATCAGAGTTCTTCAAACTGTTTCATAGTTCAACATATTCTCACTGAAGCTAGCAAAGATTCTGGGCACTAGCTTGCCAATAAAGCTAAACTTTGGATATTTTGAGAAATAGCCAATTTTCTTTTTATTTTACATTTGTGTGAATGCATTTCTTTCTAATTTCATAGTACAGTGGTTTTCAACCCACAGCCATATAAAGAACCGTGGCAAAAAGAAGTGGAAACTATTTTAAGTTCCAAAAAGTTTTAAATTAAAAAACAGTACAACTGTTACTAACTATAGTGAAAAATGTCTTTTATTTGTTTTGCAGAGATGACAATAATAACTATTTTAAATGGAAGAACAATGTTATTTCAGCCCCACAATTGCGACCCTGAATCTTACAAGAAGTAAATATCACAGCCCTAAACATTTGCTTTTTCTTTTAGACCTTACAATGAGGGTCACGGGGCTTGAAGTAAAAGAGTAAGATACAAAGTTTATCTTTTTATCTGGGGGTTTAGCTCAGAGGTACAGTGCTTACCTAGCAGGCACACGGCCCTGGGTTCAATCCCCAGCACCGCAAAAAAAGAAAAAGGAAGGGGAAAAAAACATTTTATCTTAAAGTTGCATTTTGCAGCCGGGCATGGTGGTCCATGCTTGTAATCCCAGTACTTGGGAGGCTGAGACAGGAGGATGACAAGTTTGCAGCCAGCCTCAGCTACTTAGTGAGGCCCTCCACAACTTAGTGAGACCCTGTTTCAAAATAAAAAATAAAAAATAGGGCTAGGGGTGTAGCTTGGAGGTAGAATGCCCCTGGGTCCCATCCCCAGTATCGCAAAAAAAAAGTCATATTTTGCAACAAAATTTTTCCTTTTTTGCCTGTGCTGTGTTGTAGCTAAAACTCAAAGAGCCATCTCAATTTTAAGTTTTGCTTTGCATATCATAATGTGTTACCCTACACATACTAATCCTTAAGACTCTCCCTGCATCTCACCGTTGAGACTAGAATTTGATTTGATGTGAGAAGGGTTCTGGGTCTTCACCAAGTTTGAAGGCTGCTGCCCTGGGCTGGCCTAGTCTTGTACATCTTATCTCAGAATTACTGATGGCCTCCTGGGTGACAGGAGGTGACGGATTCAGAACCGTGCCACCCTCCCCCAAATACTTTCAGCCCTGACAGGTGGCCTTACTCCGCACCCCTCAGCCAGCCCATCTCAGCTCTGGTCACTAGGGGAGGGCTGCCACTGCCCTGCCAGCGTCTCTCCATCTTCCGGCCCAGGGCCAGTCCCCACAAAGCGGCCCTTGAATGAATAGAGCACGGGCCTCTGCCTGGTGTCGGAACAAAGACTGAATGTGCCTAATCCGGCCATTGAGAGCGGAGGAGAGGCTGCACCTGTATGAACAATGCAGCATCTGAAGCCCAACAGCACCAAGAGGTCCCTCTGGCTCCCACCCTTTCCTCCCCACTCCTTTGGCTGTCTTTGTTCCCCACTTCCACCGCTCCTCTCACTTCCCCACCCCCAGGGGGACAGAAGGAGGCATGTCCGGCTGCGGAAGTACCCAGGATGGCAGAGGAAGCCAGTCACATGTGTCTCAGCCCCTACTCCAGTGTCGCCAGCATGCATCCCACTGCAAAACACATACATAGTTACTAAAGTCACCAACCCGCCCTTGGGGAAGCTAGGCCTGCTCACGAGCTGCACCTGAGGCCCCCACATCTCCAGGCACGCCAGAGTACCCCAGTAACTGTGTGTTTTAGGAGACACAGGCACGATGGTGACCAGGTCATTTCCGTTTCTTTGGGTGTGCTGGCACTGCACAGCCCACCACGTGCCTGGCTGCAGGCTGGTGAAATGCTCAGGCTTTAGGCACCAAGATGGCAAAGCCACTCGGGCTCAGGACTTCTGGAACAGGCAGATGACTCCTCGGCTTTGGCCCTGGAGAGGTTGACGCCCCCTCCCTGCGTCGCTTCCCTTCTCTTCTTGAGTCTGACTCAAGCTGCATAGCTGGAGAGAAAAGAGGAGAAAGCCCAGCCAACTACCAGAGTCAGAAATGGAAAGGCAGGTTCCAGCCGAAAAGCTGGAGTCCTTAAATTGAACATTAAAAGTTGGCCATTACTTTCTCTCCTCCCCCATCTTTCTCCATGTAAACCTCTAACCTGTCACCACCAGCACCATGTCCCCTGGTAGCAGTGCTCCAGGGAACAGTCTCTTATTTTCATAAACATTGGAAGATCTAGTACGGCCATAGTCTCCCTCAGTGGTCCTGATCAAAGAGAGCTGATCTCTCTACAGATCCTTCTTTAAATCTACTCTAAGTCCCACATGCTGAAGTTAAGCTTATGTCCTGTTGATCAATTCAGCAATTATTTCTTTTCTTTTGTGTGTGTGTGTGCGGTACAGGGGATTGAACCCAGGTGCATTCTACCTCCAAGCTACACCCCCAGCCCTATTTTATTTTTTATTTGGAAACAGGATCTCACTAGTTGCGGAGGGCCTCACTAAGTTGCTGAGGCTGGTCTTGAACCTGAGATTCTCCCGTCTCAGCCTCCCAGGCACTGGGATTACAAGTTTGCATCACCATGCCCTGCTAGCAATTATTTCTTGAGTACCCTTTAGAGGTCTCTCCTGAGCTTCCAAAAAACATGACCCCTTCCTTTCAGAAGCCAACGCCCCTGTTGAAGAGGAGAGATCAACAAACAGGAGCCACACCAGCCTGCCTCCTCACCTAATTGTCCAAAGGACTGGAAGGCTCGTAGGTCGTGAAGGACAAGCTAAGGAACCTGCAGGAGGGACAGGCTTGGGCTGCTCCTGGAGGGATAAATGTGCCCTGTGCTCATGGAGGAGAGGAGGGAGTCAGAGAGAGGGCCTTGAGCAAATTGACCGGGCGTGAGCAGGGTCCGGGGGAGAGGCCAGCGTGGCTCACAGAATGTCTGTGTGAACATGGGATGGGTCCCTCAGGACAGTGGCCGCAGTCCTGGGGCCAGCGGGACCCTGTAGGGGTTTGGGTAGGAAAGTCACTTCACAAAACTGATGGTTTGGGCTGCTCGTCCTGGATTTTGTTTTTGTTTTCTGAGCTGAGGATGGAACCCCGGGCCTCATGCTAGACAAGCGCTCTACCACTGAGCTACACTCCCAACCCTTGGCTGTTTATTCTGGACACGGGAGTAGAACAGACTGAAAAGAAAGAGAAGAAATGCAAAATGGACAGCTGGAGGCGCGGGCGCACATCTCAAGCAGAGGTGTCGACAGGGGCCTGTGCTACCCAACAGCAGCAGGATGGAAAGACAGCATCAGGGGAGGAGATGGCTGAGAGAAGAGTCGGGAAACATCTTCTGGTTCCAGCCCACGTCAGTAAATGCGATGGAACTGGGTCACCTCCTGCATTCCCCGCTCCAGGCCAAGAGCGGCTTTGGGCCCTGGGGGGTGAGCGTCCCTGCCTGGGGAGCGAGTTCCAGAAGCCCTGGCCGGCGGGCTCCTTTAGGACAGCCTCTCCCTGAAGAGGCCCGAACTTTCCCGAGGTGCAAGCCCAGAGGCCTGGCAACTCCTGCTCCCTGGTCCTCTCTCCAGTGTCCCCAGGGGCCCTTCATCAGGCCTCCTACTCCTCAAAGGGACCTGGCTACTGTCATACCTACCAGAAAAAGTGACTGGAACTGGCCAGGGTGGTTACTCTGCACCCAGGGGCCTTCCCCAAAGCCGTGGTTTGGTTAAGGCAATTTGAATCGAATGTGCCACAAGCAAGGACAGTGTCCCCTCACCCTCCCCAAGAGCACATCCCCTAGGGCAAGTGGCCCGCAGACCTCTCAAGAGAAGGGACCCAGCACTGACTCATGGGACTGGCACCCTCAGGGGCAGTCACCAGGGACGAAGGGAGGTGGGAGCAGAGGATGGAACCGAACCAGGAATGATCCAGAAGCGCAGTGGCAGAAACACAGGTGGACTCTGCAGCCTGCCCCAGGTAGATTTGTGGTCGAGGCTGTTCCCCACCCCAGCCCTGGCCCTGCCTCCTGAGGCAGAGGATGTCCACAGGCATGGAGCCAAACTGTTCAGCACCAGACACTACCAGAATTTCCAGAAAAGAGACTGGTCTACCTTGGCCCAAAGCCCCTCCCCTTCAACGTCTCATGCCCCTGGGACTGCCTCTTTCCACATCTGCACCAAGAAATGAGGCCCACAGCGTCTGTCCACGCCCTCAGCTACACCTAAGAAGTCCACCTGTGACTGCTCCAGACCCAAGACCCTCTTCACAGACTTGGACTTTCAGCCTGGGGGTCATACCCCTCCTCCCTGGGGGTCATACATACCCTTCCCTCCCTGGAGGTCATACCCCTCCCTCCCTGAGCTACACCTAAGAAGTCTACCTGTGACTGCTCCAGACCCAAGACCCTCTTCACAGACTTGTACTTTCACCCTGGGGGTCATACCCCTCCTCCCTGGAGGTCATACCCCTCCTCCCTGGGGGTCATACCCCTCCTCCCTGGGGGTCATACATACCCTTCCCTCCCTGGAGGTCATACCCCTCCTCCCTGGAGGTCATACCCCTCCTCCCTGGTAGTCATACCCCTCCTCCCTGAGCTACACCTAAGAAGTCCACCTGTGACTGCTCCAGACCCAAGACCCTCTTCACAGACTTGCACTTTCAGCCTGGGGGTCATACCCCTCCTCCCTGGAGGTCATACCCCTCCTCCCTGGGGGTCATACATACTCCTCCCTCCCTGGAGGTCATACCCCTCCCTCCCTGGCTGCTCAGATTTCCAAAGAAGCCTTCAAGATCCAATCCTCTGGCTTCCCTGAACTCCAGGCTTAACTTTCATATGACTTCTAGAGCATCTGTCTAAAATAAACATCCCAGTGTCCTGGAAAGGACTGTTTCTCAGGCATCTCTGTGGTTAATGTAGCACAATATTTAAGAGCATGGCCTTTAGAATGAGACCAGGATTTCCAATCCCAGCTCCACCACTTTCTTGCTGTGTGATTTTAGGCAAGTCACTCAACCTCTTTGAGCCTAAGCTTCTTCATGTGTAAAATAAGAATGACACCCATTCCACGAACTGGTCAAGAGGCCTGGTGAGAGGATACTGACAGTGCTCCTAATAGAACGCCTGGCACACTCTAAACGCTCGGTTATTAGTAGCCATGTTTATTAGGATTGCTCCACAGCCCTTTGGCCAAAAAAGTATGGGGAAGGCTGAGGGAGTAGGAAACAGAAGAGAAAGAGACTTCAGCAAACGGAACGGCTCCCGCTGGCTTCTTCCTCTGCCTCCTCTAACGGGTCAGCGTGGAGTCTCCAGGGACCTCTGATGTGGCCAACGCTGGCCAGTCTCTAGAAATCCAGGAGATGCCACCTCCAGGTCTCTTCCTGTGCCATCTGTGAGCTTGCTGCTCCTAGGAGAGGTTCTCCTGAGTGATCTTGCCCTCCAGAGAGTTGTCACTCGGGGACAAAGAGAATTCTAGATTTTGTTCCTTCTCCATGTCCCACATCCCCAGCATCCTCTCTGCCTAAAACATGGTGGGTGGAGAGGTAAGCTATCCTGACCCACCCTTAGGGAATTTATGATAAAGATGAAAAATAAGAACAAACATCAGCAGAAGCATGTGTACGCATGATTTTTTAACTATTCAGACTCTGAAGATATATGATATTAATAACTCTACTCAGGTGGGCACATTAATTGGACAAAATGGAACTGAAAGAATTCTGGATTCGCCTAGCTTTTCTCCCAAATTGACATGCGAGGCAGGTCCTTGCTTCACTACAACTGTGAAATAAAGGTCCCAGGAAGCAGAAAAAGGCCTCACCTAAGAGCACACAGGAAGCCCAAGGCACCGGGCCACCTACACCCGGGATCAGAAGGACCCAGAGCTGGAGCCGCGCTGGACTTTGCAAATCCGGCTGTAAAGCTGTCTGGGCCAGGCTGGACCCTCACCCCTGGCTGGCTCTGGCTCTGGCCTCAAGCATACTGAGCCTGCATAAACAAACAAGGGATTACACTGACCCAGACTATGAGGAGACTGCATTTTTGCTCTCTGAAAAAGTTGCGATTTGCCAAGAAAAACCATCTCTGATTCACACAAGGAAAATCTCGAAATAAATCAGAGCAGCGCACAGACACGGCACAGCGGAGGAAGCCCGCCTGCTTCCTGGAGGAGGAGGGCCGACTCAAGGTCAGTCCAGCCTCCTGCTTCCCAGCCTGGCAAGCCAGTGGCCAGCACCAGCCATCTGGGTGCCAGCCCGAAGCCCTCACAGATACAGAGATCCTCCTCCAGGCCTGGCCCTGGGCAAGTGCCCCTTCTCCCTGGGCCCCAGGTCACAGCTCTCTGGATGCCATTCAAAGCATCCCTTCTCTTTGGCAGGAATCCCACTGCACAGAGCCCAGCATCGCTCCTTTCCTTCTTGCCCAGTTCCCCTGCTGCCTTCTCTTCCCTGCGCTGACCCCCGCCCCCTTCTGTTTATTTCCCTTCTAGTTTCCTCCAGGGCTCCCTCTTAGCTTCACATTACAGGACAGAGGGAACTCTGCTCCATTACTCCTGGCCAGGGTGGCTTGGAAATCTCTGCCGGCTGCTCGTCTTGCCAAGTACTAGGCTCAGATATAAGCAGGCAAGGAGGACCAGGTCCTTCCCGACTCCCTTCAGAAAACCAGAGCGATGGCCGGAGAAATGTCCTGACCCCAGCAACCCTGTGCCTCCACTGAGGTTTTCCGGCATGGGTAAGAGGCTTCCACACAACATCATGAGCCCAGTTCCCTACCCTGCCAGCCCCCTGACTTCTCCAAGCCTTTCCATGCCTACCTCCGGTAGGCCCCAGCACAGACACACAGCAAGCACTCAGAAGGTGCTAGCCCAGCCCTTTGGAAGCTCCTTGTGTAAGACTGAAACAACTGGAGGTCAGCTGGCACCTCACAAAGTCAGACTGGTTGGGGGAATTAAATGCTGGGGTTCAAGTCCAAGCTCTGGCTCGTGGCCTTGAACACATCTGACTAATCTGTGCCTCAGATCCCATGTCTGTAAAATGGACATGCTCATGGAATAAGGAATCACGCAGAAGGATATTCTAAGCAAAGCGGAGTGCACGCGAAGACACGGAGAGAATTTAGAATCGTGCCCCGCATAGATTAGGTGCTCAGTTACAGTTAGCCACTGCCATCGTCATCGTCACCACCATCACTGCCAGGTTCAGCTTCCCTCAGCAACTCAGAAGCAATCCTGGGCCAGTTAACTGAGGATCGGAGAGCTCATGTGACTTCTTCAAGGTCGCCATGTAAAGAAGTGCTAGAGCTGAGCGTGGTGGTGCACGGCTTGGTGGCGCACGGCTTGTAATCCCCGTACTTGGGAGGCTGAGATTGGAGGATCCAGGTTCGCCGCCAGCCTCAGCTACTTAGTGAGGCCCTCCACAACTTAGTGAGACCCGGTTTCAAAATAAAGGATAAAAAATAGGGCCGGGGGTGTAGCTTGGAGGTAGAACGCCCCTGGGTTCAATCCCCGGTACCGCAAAAAAAAAAAAAAGAAGTGCTAGAACATGGCTTTCAGGAATGTCATCGATTCTGACATACTTCCCACCACTCCACATCCAGTTATTATGATTGGTTGCACTGGGCGTGGTGGCACACGCCTGTAATCCCAGTACTTGGGAGGCTGAGACTGGAGGATCACTGGTTCAAGACCAGCCTCAGCAACTTAGTGAGTCCCTGTTTCAAAATAAAAAATAAAATAGGGCTGGGAATGTAGCTTGGAGGTAGAATGCCCCAGGTTCAATCCCCAGTACCAGTAATAATAATAATTGCTTGCCTGTGTGCTAACATGCTCCAGGGGCTAGGACAGTTATCCAGGCAAGCACAGTCCCAGACTGAGCCCCCACCAGGGTGAGAAGAGCCTGGTTTCTGAGTAATTGGATAGGACTGGCCATGCATAGGATGGAAATGTAGTTGTAGTTCAACTGCCTCTAAGCAAAAAGGCCATGTGATCTTCCTTCTGCAAAGGCCCTGGGATGAGAGAGAGATTGACTCAGCAAGCATCACTTCCCTTGAGCCCTGCTTCCACTCCCCTTCCCCGGCCTCTGAAAGTGAGCAGGGCCTGCAGTCTGTCCTGCCCCATGGCCTGACCTGACACTGGAGGCAGATAGGACGGCCCAGTCCTCCCTGGGCCTCCCTGGGCCCCAGCATAAAATCAAATGCAGAGCTCCGACCTAGCTGTCTGCAGGGGCGTGACTGGTCCTGGGCTGAGCCTCCTCCTGGCATGACTTCTCCTGCGAACGCGATCCAGAGGTCCGAATGGCTCCACTCCATCACTGCCTCAGATGTCCCATCAATCCTACTCTAGTTCTTCAAGGTTATTCCCAGGAGAACATGGCTCATCTGTGTTTGTTCCCTGGATGCAAAGCTCCCAGATTCTGTCAGGGTTCTGGTAATCCAAGTCGGGAGCCAATTCAGGAGACTGGAGAAAAGGGCTCATGATATTCACAGCTCCTTGGGTCTCGGTCCAGAGGTTCCTGAGAGGAGCTGAGCAAGTCTCTGGGGGGACGAGGAAGAGTCAGGAGTCTGCGGTGTATGCTTTGCTCTTCCCAGAGTTCTCTGTCTTTCCTAGTGGTCTGAGATACAAGCAGGAAACTGGGCTGCATTTCATGCTCTGCTCTGCTCTGTGTCGATAAGAAGAAAGTTGGAAGAAAGAACAACTTCCCATCGACAAGAACTCTTCTGAACTGGACCGAGCCCACCTCATCTTAAACAGGCCCCTCCGGATCCCAGAGAGCCAGCAGTCCTCACACCTCTGCCTCTCCCGGGCTCAGTCATTCTGCCAACAAATACTTGAGTTTACTATGTGCTCAGCACTGTTGTTAGTGCTAAGGACACGGTGGTGAGCAAGAAACACAAGTCCCTGCTCATCCTTTATATCTTAGGGGGTCAGGACAGACAGAAAGGTACACAAATCGATGGATGAAACAACTTCAGACAGTGATGTGCTCTGAAGAAAATAAACAGGGCGTTGGGCCAGCTAGCGACTGGATGGTGTGTTCAAGGAAAGATTCCCTGGGGCGTAGGGAATGACATTTGAGTACATTCTTGCGTGTCAATTTTATATATGCCTACACAAAATCTAGGGAAAATGGTGGCTCCTCTTCTAAGACCCCCTCCCCCAATCAAATCCTACCTATGGAAGGAAGTAGGCAAAGGAGGGGGCAGGGGGACAGGTGATTTAGGACCCAAAACCATCCATAATAAGAAGTCTGAATTCCATTCCCAAGTGCCAAGAGAAGGCACTGAAGGGGTTTACCCAGGAGGATGATATCATTTAATAAACTTTTTTTTTAATTCACCCCAAACCAGGCATGGTGATGCACGCCTGTAATCCCAGTACTTGGGAGGCTAAGACAGGGGGATCGCAGGTTCAAAGCTAGCCTCAGAAACTTAGTGAGGCTGTCAGCAACTTAGCAAGACCCTGTTTGCAAATAAAAAAATAAAATAGGGCTAGCAGTGTAGCTCAGAGGTAGAATGCTCCTGGGTTCAATCCCCAGCACCACACACACACACACACACACACACACACACACACACACACACACAGTTCATCCCAAGCCAGGCAAGGTGGCATATGCCTGTAATGCCAGTACTGGGGAGGCTGAGACAGGAGGATTGCAGATTCCAGGCCACCAGTGGGTAATAGCTTATGAGAACCTGTTTCAAAATAATAAATAAAATAGGGCTGGGGTGTAGCTCAGAATCGGAATGTCCCTGGGTTCAATCCCCAGTACCCAAAAAAAAAAAAAAAACCCTCACGCCCCAGCTGCTGTGTGGGCAAGAAGCAAAGCATAGATGAAGGGTGGTTTGCAGGGCTGAGGGCAGTTGAGGCTGGGGGCAGTTGAGCATACAAATTCTCAGTTAGGAGAGATATAGGTTCAAGAGATCTTTTTTCACAATGTGGTAAGTATAGTTAACAACAAGGCATTGGATTCATGAAAGTAGCTAACAGACCAGATTCTAAGCATTCTCCCCAGTGATGGTTCCAAGTTAATACATATGTTAATCAGTTCAATGTAGGCATTCCACAGTGTATACATTTTTCAAAACATCATCATGTGAGCCGAACGTGGTGGCGCACGCTTGTAATCCCAGTACTTGGGAGGTTGAGACCGGAGGATCCAGGTTTGCGGCCAGCCTCAGCTACTTAGTGAGGCCCTCCACAACTTAGTGAGACCTGGTTTCAAAATAAAGTATAAAAAAAAATAGGACTGGGGTGTAGCTTGGAGGTAGAATGCCCCTGGGTTCAATCCCAGTACCGCAAAAAAAAAAACCATCATCATGTATGTAATAAATATATGTATTTTTTATTTGTCAATTTTTAAATTCCTTTTTAAAAAAGAAAAGCGGGGAGATGTATATTTAAGTTCTCGAAGTTACTCAAACTAAACAAATGGGGGTAGCTGTTTTGAGTGGGATGGTGTAAGTGGAGGGAGAGTGGGCATGCAGGCAGAATGTGTTTTGAAAGCAGACTCGGGAGGATTTGCTGATGGCCCCAGTGTAGGGGGTTATGGGGAAAAGGACCAAGAGTGATCTCTAGATATGGGGCTTGAGCAAGTGGGCGTGGCATTTGCTGAGAGAGGAGAGTCAGTCAGTTGGGGAGGAAGAAATGTGCCGGGGAAGAACAACAGGAGGCGATGAAGTGGCAGGTGCTCATTGGGCATCAGTAGCAGAGGCTATTGGCTCCACCCGGATCCCCTCTTCTGACTGGTTGCCTCCATTCCCAATTGATGAAAGTACTACAGAGCTCTCCTTAGAACTGCCTTGATGAACACAGACACCTTACCAGGGAACCACAAGGAGGTCACATTGCCCACCTCCAGCCAACAGATCAGGCCAAGACCAGACACTATCGGGCCAAGACCAGACACTATCGGGCACTATATCCTTGCTTAGCTCTTCTCCTGCCCTATCCTGCTTCCCTCCTGCTCCTGGGGGCACACCTTCAACAAATCTCACACACTGGAATCCCTGCCTCAGGCTCTGCTGCCACTCAGAAACCCAACAAGGACCACAGGGGTGATGGTGTCGGAGAAGCAGCTGGTCATAGGAGTCTGGAGGCAAGAGCTAAAGATGCAAATGTGAAAATGGCCAGGGCATGTATTTAAAGCCATGGGACTTGATCAATTCAACAGGGGGAAAGAGGATTGCTGGCGAGAGGGTCCAGGACAAAGGCATGGAGCACCCTCACACTGACAGGGTGCAGGGCAGGAGGAGGCAGCAGAGGAGACCGAGAAGGTGAACCCAGTGAGATAAAGGAGGAGCCAGGCAGTCTCTCTCTGCTTCTAGGCCACACCAAGTTAGCCGAGGTGCTTCTCCTACCCCAAACCCTATGTGCCTGGGTTTCAAAACCTATGACAGGGAACTCATGGTTATAAGGGAAGTTTTCCTGCATTTACTCAAACATTCATTTAGTTCTACTGTGAGCCAGACACAGCTAGAATGGGGGTGTGTGCAGTAAAGATGGCTCAGACCCTGCCCCATGGGTCACCCCAGGAGAGAAGTCAACAGGTGAAGAAGATTCAGTGTGACTGGGGATGCACAAAGTCACAGGTCAAGTTCTACTGATTTTCAGTTTCACATCTGTTCACTCCCCTCCCTCCTCTGCCCTACACACGTGTGTGTGCGCGCACACACACGCACACACACACACACACACTCACACACAGGGCTTATCCCCATACGCAATTCCAATATCAAGCAGTGCATCTCAAACTCTAAGGAGCATATACTCACTGGGGGAGACCTGGTAAACATGCGGGTTCTCTTTCAGTAGCTCCGAGGCGGCCCAGGATGCTGCATGTCTCATAAGCATCTATGTGATGCCAGGGATGCTGGTCAGCAGACCACACTGAGCACGCAGGGCATGGGGAACAGAGTCCACCCAACAGCAGTACTGCAGGGTGACCGCAGGAGGTCAACTGGGGCCAGGACTTCCCCAGGAAAGCCAGTTCCTGCAGCAGGAAGGGCTCGGCTGACTCCGGCCACACTCCCAACACTTCAACCAGGAGCACGCACTGTGCCTGCGCATTTAATGAAGCACGGGTTCTTCACACCTGACGCATGATGGGAAGAGGCAAAAAAGCAGATAACAACATCACCACTGTCTGCTGAGCTGGCTGACTTTATGAGAACATGAGGAGCACTTTTCAATCTATCCTCACAACCCGCAGTATCTGCAATTATGTTTTACGAATGAGAAAGCTCCAGAGGTTACGTGACCGGCCCAGGAAAATGCCCAAGCGGTCCTACTCTAAACCTGAGCTCTGTACCATGACAACCAAGCTGTCTCTCCAACGAGCTAGAGTATGAAGCCCAGTCACTCGGGCTGAGGACTGCCTGATTCTCACGTATCACTGGGTCTGGGCAGCCATGAGCAGCGTGCCCAGGTGAAGCACTCCCCCATCACAGCCAGCCAAATTCATCCAGAGTGCTTCGGGGGTCCTGGGGTGGGGAGGGGCTTCCTTCCCTCAGGTGTCCCCCGTTCCCCACCTTGATTCTTATCCTGCTGTTTCTGGTTCCCACTGCAAAGCACTAGTTACTAGTTACCTCATCCATCTGATATAAAGGGGAAACACACACACACACACAAGTATCAATTTGTTCTCCAGCTGAAGGATACAGTGAGACCACCCAAATTAGGACCACAGCCCGACTCCTGGAGATGCTCTTTTGTTAGAAACTGCTGGTTTGAATGCATGCCCCAAAGTTCAGGTGTTAGAATTTAATTACCAATGCTACACTGTGGAAAGGTGGAGCCTTTAAGAAGTGACAAATGAGTGTATTGATGTCATTATCACTGAAATGGGATCCTGATGAAAGGATGAATTCGGCCCCTTCCTCTGGCTCCTGCCCTTCTGCCTTCCACCACGGGCTGACACAACATGAAGGACTTTCCCAGATGCTGGCACCATTCTCTCGGACTTGCCACCAGAACCATGAGCCAAATAAATTTCTAGTCATCATGAATTACCCTGTCTCAGGTATTCTGTTATAGCATCAGAAAACAGACTAATACAGAAACAGAAGACTAACAAGAATTCTCCTTGGGTATATGCCTGCTCTCTCCCTCCCCAGGATACAAAGCCCTGCACAGATATGGGATTTCATTCACCCTTCCTGCAGGCTAGCCCAGTCATGGGGAGAACACTGGCATTGTCACCAGGCTTGGAGTTCCCTGAGGACAGGCAATAGAGTCTGTCCACCTCTGAGGCTCCAGAACCCAGAGCCCAGGGACTAGGAATGTGACACATCAGGGGTTTGCAAGAACTGTTTGTTGAATTCACCGATGTCCCATTCTGCTCTACTGGGAAACTTGACCCAGGACAGAGAAGAACTCAACACTAAATTCACAGTAAAGTGGCAATGAAAAACAGTGCCAGCCAGGAGCTTCGTGTCCTGACGGAAGGTCCAGGCGTGCTGTGTGAGGCTTGCAGGCTAGTCGGGCCAGCCTCTCCTTCTCTCCTTCTCTCCACCAGCCTGCAAGATCTCAGCCAGGATACAATGGCCAGGGCTGGAGTGTGCGGTGCTGGGGGCTGCAGAGCCAAGCTCGCTACCCTGCCTGGCCCCGTCCCCCCAGGCTGTGACTCACATGAGAGGCAGGAAGTTGGTGTGAGAGGGTGATTCATAGCCCGGGTGCCCTGAAGAGCCCTGAACCACCCAGGACGATCATGGGTTCCAGACAACCAAGTGTGGGCCTCTCCACTGAGGATTCAGTGTCTCATTTCTTATGGTGTATTAACACCCTAAGAGACCCACTACCGAGGAGCCCAGAACAGGTATCCCATTTGAACGGTGATTGTGAACTGGCTTAAAGCAAGGGTGGAATTTCCACTGGGCCTGTCCCTGTGCTGTGCCCTCTGCACAGAGCTCTCAGCCCCTTCCCTGCAGACCTCCCCTCCACCGTGCATCCTGAGGGTGGCCCTCTGGCATTCCTGGTCACTCAAAGCCCGGGGCACAGGCCACCTCCACAGCTCTCACCACAGGTGAAGCTTTCTTTTATTTGTGTGATTGTATGATTGCTTCCCCCACTCCAGACTGTAAACTCTGTGATGGCAGCAGCCATGTCAGTTCCTGCTGTTGTGTCCTCACCTGGTGCCAGGTCTGGCCCAGGGCAGAAGCTCAGCATAGCGTGCTGGAAGAAAGTTTCGATTGGCTTGGAGACCAGAGTAATGACATCTGGGTAGAGCGAATGGTTGGAATATGGCAGGAAGCTGTTGGGATGTTTGCGCACATGAATTACGATTCTGAGGCCTCCTCTGGCAACACCCCTAAAAATAGCAGTACAGGGGCTCTCTGCAGCTAGTGAGGACCTCCGCGGCTCACCTCCGCAGCTCACCTCCACAGCCTAATTCCCATATCCATAAAACCCACAGCAGGCGGCGACAGTAACAGAGACAGCACTGGCACTCGTCATATCTCAGTGATCTGGGTTCATTCATGACACAGGGCCAATCTCAGTGGAGAGCAAGGGAAGAAGAGTCTCCCTACAGAACAGGAGCGCTCCGGAGCTGACAGGGCTCCTAGGCACCGGCCACCTCTGCAGGGACGCAGGCTTCTGCCTACAGGTCAAGTCCCTACTAGAAGCCCTGCTCTGATGAGATCCTTTACACTCAGGGAGGAAATGCACCCACATCCCAGGAGACTGTGGATCGTGGCAGGTGTCCTTCCCCACCTTAAATACGATGTGTATCTTCATCCCCACTCTAGAGGAGTGTGTGTGTGTGTGTGTGTGTGTGTGTTACTTGTATTAATACGATGATTTAGTCCACATGGTTACTACTGGATGATCCTTATCCAGTATAAGTTACCCAAACTTACATTGAATCACTGTATAATTAAAATACAGTTTTTGAAAAAATCTACTCTTGGTAGCTTTCCGCTAATTAAGCCCAAGCCACCAGAGCAAATGAAGCAGGATTCCTTGTGGGTCTCAGGCCCATCTGTTACCACTGTAGTTTAGACAACTCTAAGTTAAGAGCGTTATACTCAGAGTCACACTCATCACATCTGAGACACAACTTCCCATTCACAAGCCAAGTAACCTGGGACTTACATCAAGTTTCATTACCCAGTTTCCTCTGCATGTCAATGGGTGTATTATAACGTCACATGTGCCTGGTACCTTCTAGGTCTTGGTAAATGTTAGTACAGAAGTAATAATTGCTATAGTTAAAATAATGAGCATTATCATTTTTTAAAAGTACAGAAGGCAGCCGGGTGTGGTGGCGCACGTGAGACAGGAGGATCACAGGTTGGGGACAGCCTCAGCAAGTAGTGAAATGCTCATCAACCTAGGGAGACCCTGTTTCAAAATAAAAATAAACTAGGGCTGGGGGTGTAGCTCGGAGGTAGAATGGCCCTGAGTTCAATCCCCAGTGCTGCACACACACACACACACACACACACACACACACACACACACAAAATACAGAAGGGAAAAGGTTCAGAGTGTATGTGTAAATTAAAGTGACTTGCCCCTGGGCTGGAATGCATACTGGACAAGACTCAGAGCTGGAGTAGAGTCCAAACCGGGAGGAAAGGGCTGAGGGAGCTGCCCAGGAGCCTGGCCTTGATTCTTCATCCTTCTAGGGAACACCTGGGCCTCTGGCACCCTCTCCATCCCAGATATGAGGAGTGACCGGCACGTTCATGGGCCTGACCTGGCTGTATGAGGCAGCAGTGGGATTTCCCAAACAGAAAGCATCAGCCCCATGGAAAAGAAGATTCTACCCCCTTCTAGTAAAAAGTAACCCCAGCCAGCACTTCTCCACCTCCCTGCCCACTTCAAGTGCACACACCCTCCAAGACAGCAGCAAAGAAAACAGAGTGTAAGCCCCGCAGAGGTGAGAGGAATTAGACAAAGCCAGCCCCCCCACCCCAGGCTCATGCAGGACCAGGAAGAGGCTTTTCCTTTGGCCTGTGTGGTTTGCCAGCTTGGGCTCGAGTCCCCAAGAATGACTTGAAGCCCCTCAAGACGCTGCAGTGCAGAAGGGACAGAGAATCTTTGTTCTCAGCGCACTCATCTGTGGCCGCCTGGGTAGCTATGAAAAGGGTCACCTCTCACAACAATAATAATAACAGCAGATTCTGTTATTACCGGGCATCATTCTGGGTGTTTCATGTGTTAATCCATTTAGCCCTCACAAGTGTCCTCTGAGACAGGAACTTTTTAATTTATTTATTTATCTTTAATTGTGGTACTTGGTGTGGTAAAGGGCCCTCTACCTTTATTTTGAAACAGGGTCTTGTTAAGTTGCAGAAGCTGGCCTTGAACTTGCAATCCTCATATTTCAGCCTCCCAAGCACTGGGATTACAGGCCTGCACCACCATGCCCGACAGATAGGGACTTTTTGCAGATTTAAAAGGTGGAAAAGCCAGGCACAGTGGCACATGTTTATAATCCCAGCTACTCAGGAGGCTAAGGCAGGAAGATCTCAAGTTCGAGGCCAGCCTGGGCAACTTAATGAAACCCTATCTCAAAAAATGAAAAGGGCTGAGGATGTAGCTCAGTGGTAGAGCAACCCTGGGTTTAATCCCCAGTACCGCAAAGATAGAGAAACTGAGGCACAAAGTTCTGTTAGGCCATGGTCACCAGCCACTAAGGAACAGAGTCAGAAATGGAATCCAGCTGGTCTGACCCTAAGGTTCATGGTCAAACTAGACAAGGGGGAAATGTTCTAAAGTTTTATGGTATAGCACAGGGACTATAATTAATAAGAATGCATTGCCCACTTGAAAATTGTGAAGAGTAGATCTAATGTTCTCCCCACCAAAAAGAAAACAGCATATGCAGTGTTAGATTTGTAGATTAGCTTGACTTAAGCATTCTATGATACGCACATATAACAAAACATCACATCGTGCACCACAAACATATACTTTTTTGTGCCAATTATACCTTAATGAAGCCGGTGGGCAGAGGCAGGGGACTGCGATACTGCAGGCAGGAAGGGAGGTAAGTCAAGGTTTTGTGTTTTAAAGAGGACACTGCATACCCCACCCCCGACTTCTTGGTCTGTTCAACATCCAGAACCATTAACTGAACCTGTCTTTGGAATCACCCCTATCAGCCAAAAGACAGCAAATATCACTGGCCCACTGCATGCGGCTCAGCAGATTCTGTTGACATAGAAATCTGAGAAACAATGCTTATCATTTTCAAAAAAGAAAGTTAAGAAAGAGAATATGGCAGACAGAGAGTTAAACTATTTTTTTAAAACCTTTTTTGAAGCCAGGCGTGGTGGCGCACGCTTGTAATCCCAGTACTTGGGAGGCAGAGACTGGTGGATCCCGGTTCGCGGCCAGCCTCAGCTTAGTGAGGCCCTCCGCAACTTCATGAGAGCTGGTTTCAAAATAAAAGATAAAAAATAGGGCTGGGGGTATAGCTTGGAGGTAGAATGCCCCTGGGTTCAATCCCCGGTACTGCAAAAAAAAAAAACTAGGGCTGGGGGTGTAGCTCAGAGGTAGAATGCCCCTGGGTTCAATCCCCAGTACCACACACAAAAAAAAAACCTTTTTTGGGGGGGTACTGAAGATTGAACCCAGGGACATTCTACCCCCAATCTATACCCCCAGCCCTTTTTTATTTTTTATTTGAAATAGGATCTCACTAAATTGTTAAAGCTGGCCTCGAACCTGAGATCCTCCTGTCTCAGCCTCCCAATTACTGGGATTATAGGCATGTGCCACCACACTCGGCTTTAAACCCATTTTTAAATGAACCATTGATGTGTTATAGTCCAAACTGTAACAGACCGATGACTTGCAACACAGTGTCTTACACGCCCAAGGTTTTTGCACAACACTTCATAACAAAATTTCTCCTGGGTCATCTCCCTGGATGTTTATTTAAGTGTTTTCTAAATGTGTCATTCATTGATTAAGGAGCCATAGCTCTATTTGTTTTGTTCTGTTCTGTTTTGTTTTGTTTTAACTCAGGCTGCACATGTCTGTTCATGTGAAATTCTAGAAGCAAACAAAGTTCACCACAATAGCAGATTGCACTATAGACAGATTCTGGGCACACATGTGCAGTGGGTACTGTTAGCAAGGTGTCTGGGGCAATTGCTTAAGAACCTATAAATATTCAACTTTTTTTTTTTTGCAGTACTGGAGATTGAACTCAGGGGCATTCTACCTCCGAGCTACACCCCCAGTCCTATTTTTTATTCTTTGTTTTGAAACAAGGTCTCAATAAATTGCAGAGGGCCTCACTAAGTAGCTGAGGCTGGCCACGAACCAGGATCCTCTGGTCTCAGCCTCCCCAAGTACTGAGAAGTACCACGCCCGGCTGAATATTCAACTTTGAAGTAAAAATATCTTACTATCCTTCCTTGAAACTTCTGGGTCAGTTTATTTTGTGTGTGTGTGTGTGTGTGTGTGTGTGTGTGTGTGTGTGTGTGTCTTTTCTTTAGTTTTTTAACATGCTTTTATTGGTGCATCATCACAATGAATATTTGATGTTAACATACATACACACAGCTCTTAGTGCCCCCCCCCGCCCCCTGCCTCTGGGTCAGTTTAACCAAAGAATATTCTGCTATTGCAAAGTGAGCTGATAGCGTTGGCAATGCAAATCAGGACTTTCTCAACACTTCATGGAAAGATGAAAAAAACAAGATAAAAATTAGATAAATTCAAGCAGTTCAAATATCAGGGAATCTGTCCTACAAATTGAGGCTCCTTTTGAATTTGTACGGGAAGAAGAGTCATCCTATTATTCAAAAATAGGAAAAACTGAGAGCCGGGCGGGGTGGCTTGTAATCCCAGTACTTGGGAGGCTGAGACAGGAGGATCGAAGGTTCAAGGACAGCCTCAGCAAGTAGTGAGACTCTCAGCAACCTAGGGAGACCCTGTTTCAAAACAAAAAAATAAAAAGAGCTGGGGGTGTGGCTTGGAGGTAGAATGCCTTTGGGTTCAAAAAATAAAATAAAATAGGAAAAACTGAGTCAGGCATAGTGGCACACACCTGTAATCCCAGTACTTGGGAGATAGAGACAGGAGGATTGCAGGTTTGAGGACAGCCTCTGCAAGTAGTAAGACTCTCATCAACCTAATGAGACCCTGTTTCAAAATAAAAATAAAATAGGGCATAGGGCTGGAGGTGTAGCTTGGAGATCGAATACCCCTGGGTTCAATCCCCAGTACCTCAAAAAAAAAAAATTAAGTCTGAGAAGGGAGAAATCACTCAACGTGCTTCAAGCATGTCCTAAATCTCAGGCATTGCTCTAGATACTAGGATCCCTGGTCCTGAGGAGTGTCATTCTAGAAGAGAGACACAGCCAATATGCAAGTGCAAGTGTAATCCAGCAAGTGGCAGGAAGTGGTATGGCGGGAAATAAAGCAAAGGGTGGATTCCCCAACTCAGGATCAATGGGGTCCTTGGCTGACATGAAGGAAAAGAATTTCAGCACACTCCAGAGACATAGACAGAAATTTATTTAGGAAAGTAGGAAATACACATTCAAGGGAGAATGCAGGCTGCCCCAAAAGTGAGAGAAGCCCTTGGGAAGTGCAGAACTCTTCTTTTATAAGGGACTTTGGGGGAGGGGGGCAGAAAGAGGGATGTGAGGATGACCCCAGTCTGGCAGTCATAAGGTGACAGGGTGTGTCGGCTCCTCAACTTCCTGGTCTTGACCTTCACTGTCTTATCAGTAGTTATCGGATTTTGTAAAAACTGCTCAGGGATAGCCAATAATGCCCAGGGAGATGAGATTCCTCTTCTGTGTGACCTCCATTGTCTGATAAACAGACAACTCCCTAAGGATGGTCCATAGTACTCAGGGTCACTTGTAAATTCCTCAGAAACTTTGGGGTTTAATGGCCTTGTCTCAGATTTCCTATTAATGTTACATGTTCCTTGTTCTCCTTCCTACCTATTTATTTTATTTCTTCCATCCTACAACAAAGGGTATACAGAGATTGGAAATGGCAGTTCTTATCCATAGTTTGATCAGAGAAGGTCTCTGAGAAAGTGACATTTGCACAAAGGCCTGAAGGAAGTAAACACGTGAGCCATGCAGTTTTCAAGAGAGAACATTCCATAGAGAGGAGACAGAAAGGGCAAAGGCCCCAAGGAGGGAGCATGCCCAAAGTGCTCTGGAAACCGCCAGGAGGCCAGAACCGCAGAAGAATCAAGTCAGATCAGAGATGGAGCAGAGTCAATCAGAGTAACAGTGGAATGGGCCCCAGGCCCTGGTACAACCTGACCCAGAGGAGCGGGCGCTCATTTACATTACAAAAGGCATAGTTAGCAGCTTTGCAGATTAGAGTTTGCAGGGGGCCAAAGCCAAAGAAAGGAGACTGAAGGCGGGTATTTCAGTAATGCTGTTAAGACACTGGCCCAGGGTGTAGCCAAGGAGGTGATAAGAAATGGGTAGATTCTAGATACATCTACAGCCAGTAGGATGTACTGATGGATAGATGTGGGGATGTGAGAGATTGCGAAGGATCAAGGTTGACTCTGAAGGAGTTCAGGAATGGCCACCCCAAAATATGCCACTGTGGACTTCCAACAAGGGCACTTGGGGACCAGCAGATGCAGGGAGGGGCTTTTTCCTCAGCTCCCCTTATCTGCCTAGAAATTGAGCCTCCGAAAGGAGCTCAGTTATCATCAATCCCTTCCCCCCAATCTCAGCCACCAGGAGAATTAAACTCCATCCCTGGAGAGGAGAGGAGGTCAACACCATGCCCAGACAGACTGTCGCAGGTATCACCTGTTCCTCTAAGGGCCCACTCACCTTCCCCAGGAATCCTCTCCTCTCCCCTACATTGCCTATGGCCACTCACCCCCTGTGAAGAGGGTATATAAGCTTCCAGGTCTCCTAAGTATAGGGGTGCTCACTTATCTTTCACATGATGCCCCTGGGCATGTAATAAATTTGCATACTTTTTCTCTTGTTAGTCTGTCTACCATCAGTTCACTTCACAGACTTACCCTCAAAGCATAGAGGGAAAGTTATCACATCCTGAGAGGGGAAGTTAGCTGGACCCTACAGTTCTGGTCCTGTGGGTGAGATCATATCACTCCATTCCCTCCCTCCGTAGGCTACAGCTGAGAGGCCAAGGACCTGACATGGCCTGCAAAAGGGTAAGATTTCTTACCCATGGGTCCCCTGGATCTGTGCCAGTGGATACAGTCAGTAAGGGTAGTAAGTCCCCCCTTGTCTTTCTCTGTTCTGAATTTAGGTTAGCATTAGGTTACCACAGCGACTGTGGTATCTTGTGTGTGAGAGTACTCTTCTTAGGTACTCAGAGATGAGCAAGGCAGGGAAAGGAATGGGGCAGAGGATCCATCAGCCCTCATGAGAAGAGACAAGGAGATTCACCGCCCAGCTGCAATTTCTGTTTTTGACCCCCGCTTACTTTTAAGCACTCACAAGAAAGTTTCCAACATGGCAGGGACAGCGCAGGTGCGCTAGGCTTTGGCACAGAGAGTTCCCTCCCGCAAAAGCATGTACAGGAGGAGGAAGGTTTTCAGACTGAATATGGCTCACCATGTGGAGAACTTGTGGCCGGTTTCCGCTTCTGGAAATGGACCTTTCCAGAGCCTTTCTCTGGAATGTAACCCTTTATCATGGCCTTCACATGAACTGTACCCCCACTTCCCTAAGTAAACCTCTTATTTTCCCCTATTCATGCTTTCCATTTGAAATCTTTCTCTCGGGTAGCAAGGACAGAGGAAGAGAGATCACAGCCCCGGAGTATTTATTTCTAGGACAGATTATCGCCCTTCAACAGCTTTCCTTTGTCTCTTGTTTGAGTCCTGTGTCATACAGAGGAGAATCACAGGGCAGGAACACAGGCACAGGCCCCTGTCACCCAGGTTGTCCCAACCAGCCTGACACAGCCAAGGAGCTCAGTTCTCACCACCGGCATCTTTTTAGGCAAACTTTGCTGTAGGTCCTGTAGATGAAACCGGATGAGGGTCTCCTGAGAGCTTGGATCTTTGGCCAGTGGCTATCACTGGCCCTGGTCTCTGCCAACTGAAGACACAATCGGCTTGCATCAGGCAGTTCTTTTAAACTTGGGCAGGGCGCCCAAGACCTGAGGTGACAAGTGGTACTCTCAGGGCAGCTGGTCTCAATTAGAAGTCCTAGTCCATAAAGGGTTTCTGTCACGTCAACCTTTGTTGCTTGGTTAGCTCCGGGAATTGCCTATCCCAGTGTGGCCTGCATAGTGTCATAGACTGTGCATAGATCTGTGACTGGAGCCATACCACATTCCAAGGGAGATCAGAGATGCTGTTTTTTTTTCCACAAAGATTATCTTTACCCACAGTGGCAGTGAAGGTCTTTGCTTTCTTAGTCCATCTCAGAGAGTGAACGCTTTGGACCATGGGACTCATCTTCTACACCCACTTTGGAAATGCCACTTGCATCCACGGTATTCTAAACCTATAAAGTTACTCCCAAGTCTTTCCATGAAAAGACTTACTGGTTTGAGTCATTTGTAGAATAAGTAAATTGGCTATATTTTCGAGCAATTTTATTAGAAGATCAAATTGAACAGAGAACATAAAGGAATATAACAGCTGGTCTTAGAAACTCCCTTCTCAACGTTGAAAAGCAGAAATCGAACACAGTTAAATATCCTTTAAACCCACCCGTTCTCTGCCCTCTTACACCTGCCCAACTCCCCATCCTGAACTTCCAGAAGATCTTTTGGATCTCTGGGCTCCCTCCTCTAAATCCAGTTCCATTCCTCAGCAAAGCCCTTCTTTTAAAACAGAAGATAAACATTTATAAGAATTAGCTTGAATTATGACTCTTGGTTTGGGGGTACCCACCCATCACTGATCCTTTTCTTCCCAGGGACAGCTACTGCTTTCCTCTTCTCTTGCTTTTTGTTTGTCTGTTGTCCTTTCTGAAAACTTGGTTTGACTTTCAGCTTGTCAGGAGCACTCTGTTTATTGAGTCTGTATGTATAAACTGTGTAGACCAACCAAAGACTAAGAACCTCCAAGAAGTGGCTGAACAGAAATGTGGGCTACAAGCCGGGCGTGGTGGCGCACGCTTGTAATCCCAGTACTTTGGGAGGCGGAGAACAGAGGATCCGGGTTCATGGCCAGCCTCAGCTCGCGCGCTCTCTCTCTACTCTCTCTCTCTCTCTCCCTCTCTCTCTCTCTAGTGAGGCCCTCCGCAACTTCGTGAGACCCAGTTTCAAAAAAATAAAGCATAAAAAAATAGGGCCGGGGATGTAGCGCGGAGGTAGAACGCCCCTGCGTTCAATCCCCAGTACCGCAAAAAAAAAAAAAAAAAAAAAAAATGTGGGCTACATCCTATTTGTAGCTAGTGTACCAGCAGTGGCCAGCTCTCAAGGGCATTTTTTGAGGGTGTGGAATCCAGGGCCTTGCAAATACCAGGCGAGGGCTCTATAACTGAACTACATCTCCAGCCCTTTCTTTTCTTTTTCTTTTTCTTTTTTTTAACTTATTTTGAGACAGGGTCTCATTATGTTGCCCAGGCTGGCCTCTAACTTGTGATCCTCCTGCCTTAACCTCCCAAGAAGCTGGGATTGCAGGTGTGCACCACTGAACCTTCATGGCTCTGGAGAGGGGAAGGGCGGCATCTTTTTGGCTCCCTCTTTCAAGGCATCTCATGCGTCATGTCATGTGGTTAAAGCCATAGAAAGCTTATTAGTTTTGGTCTTCAGTCACTCATTAGGTATACCTTTGGTTTAAAACTTTGGTTTCATTCAAAGCATGCTAGGAACCTTTTTAAAGGCCTTCTCTCCTAAACAAAAATGGAACATATAACACGGAAAGAAGTCATTAAAACATTCCAAAGATGAAAAGTTATTAACCTAGGATAGAGAAATAGTCTGATTTCTATCTTAGTTGGAAATCTGCTCGGTAATATAAAGCAGCAAATTGATGAGGGAGGATGCAGTTGGTGAGAAGGTCAGCCCCTGGATATTATTCAGGCTGCCACAGAATTCTTTGGGGAATTAAAAATAACTGTCCTTGTCTTACAAATTGATTATTTACCAAGACAGGAATGTGCCTCTAGAAGCAATTCAAGGCCAATCTATCCTTACCCATCTCCAAACATCATGCATTCAACCCAAGATGCTTGCAGAAATTATTTTTCTTTAAATCAAAACTTTGGAAACAGAACTGTCTTAACTTAAGAAAAAAAAGGAAAATTTACATAGTAAATCCTCTAGACATCTAATTGGCAACTATGACCTCCAAAACTGTCTTTCTCTCTCTCTCTCTCTCTCTCTCTCTCTCTCTCTCTGCCTTTGAGATGTAAATCCTATACCTGGTCTTACACCTGAGAACCACCCATTTGCAAACTTAGGGGAGACAATTCTCTAGGAAAAAGAGAGGAGGAGGAGGAGGAGGAGGAG
>PVJS01024595.1:0-28533 GCA_004027185.1 Glis glis
CATATATATAACATATATACACACACACACATATATATATATATATAAAACACTAATGCTATAAATTGATTTAGTTCCTAAATTTAAATAATCATACTTAATTTAATGAAAGATAAAAGTTGAATAACACCTGAAGTAGAAAGGCAGGATGTAAACCAAGTGCATGATTTCCAAGAATAGGCAATATATCTAAATTTATTCCTATACAAAAGACATACTTACAGTAAAATACAAAGTTCACAATTTAAAAATGGATAGAATTATCTGCTCGATACAATAATGGTACCATTGTTTTTCTCCTTTACATGTTTAAATCAGTACAATTTAAAGGAGATAGCAAGCAAAATAAGAAAGCATGCATGTGATGATGAAAGGCACAAGTCAGACATGAAATGCTGTATCTATTTATATCCAGTAAATGACAAGGAGTTTCAATGCACAAAACAAAATTCATTTTACAAATACTAAGACTAATGGAAAAATACAAGTGTAGTGATGTTTCAATTCACTGTTCCTACTATATGGCAGTTGAAATTTTAAAAACGTAACTATAAAGAAATCAGAAATTATGGGATTTGATTTGGTCTATATGTTGTTTCTTCTTGACTTTTATTGCATTTTTCTATATCAGCTAATGAGCCTAAGTTGATTGAGTGCACTGTATTACAGCAGAGTTTTCTCATTTGTGATAACTTGAGATTTAGCTGATAACAATATCAGTACTCTTTTCATGTATGTCAGAAATCTTGGAAGTAAGACGTCTTAAAAATTATTTCAAGGCTGGGTGTGGTGGCGTACACTTGTAATCCTAATACTTGGGAGGCTGAGACAAGAGGATCACAGGTTCAAGGACAGCCTCAGCAATTTAGTGAGGCTCTCGGCAACCTAGTGAGACCCTGTTTCCAAATAAGAAATAAAATCAGTGTGGGGGTATAGTTTGGGGTAGAATGTCCCTGGGTTCAATCCTCAGTACCAAAAAAAAAATATTTCAAAACCCCAAATGTATGTTCTTGGATATGCCCATTGAAATAATTTCAATATTGTTTAATTGACATCCTATTCCTCTTTTTATTCAGGTGTGAACCAAGTGTCGCATATTCATAATTCTTTCTGATTTTTACAGTCTGTTTACTGCATTATTTGGTTGTGATCTTGGACTGAATGTTCTTAATAATGATCTTTTCAATGCTTGAAGATCTAGTGTTCTATATTTCCAAGAAGATTACACTTTAAGGATAACTAGCTAGAGAGCTAAAAGGCATTAATGTACTTGATGTTCCATTGTTTTAAACAGCACTGTTGTTTTGTGATTTAAAAAGCTAAACACTGAATTTGATCTCGGTAGATTTCCTCTAGCCTAAATATATTAGATTCAGTCTTCTCATGTGTGAAAAAGGCAACTAATGTACTGTAAATAAATGAATATAAACTAAGTTGTCAGGATTCATAATGAGACATGAAATTAAGAACTTAATCTGCCTCTTAGCAGTGGAATGACTTCTACTCAATTGGATTATCTTTTAGCAAAAGTTTTACAAAAGTCTAAATTGGAAACACAAACTAGACCAAATTAGAAATCATGTGCAAAATATAAATGAAGACTTATTTTTAGAAAATAAATATAAATTTGAGTGGTTAAGAATCTGAGCTTGGGGATCATGATTTTTATCTCTAAATGTCATGAGTTGAATCATAATACATGTTTTCATTTCAGTGAAAAAAATTTTCTATTATGACTTGAAATTTTTAGGGTCCAGCTATATCTTAACAATTATAAGGTCTAATTCCTCATTTATCACAAGGACAGCAGCAGACCCAGGATTTTAACTTCCAATCCATTTCTTTCCAGAGATGTATGGAATATTGCCATCCCTTTTTTAATCTGTCTCTTAAATCATACTTTTGGTTAACATTTGCAGATGTTAAACTTTGAAGATATTGAAATTATATTTTATCAGAAAATATTATGAAGGAAGTTCATTACAAAATGGAGAGTTAGTGTTGGATCTTTCAAAGACTGAAAGATGGGTGGTAGGTGAGGATAAAGGTCTGATCTGGACAAGATGCCTAAGAAAGGGTCAAGCTGGTAGCACCGCTGTGAGAAACCAAGGAAGAACAACTACAGACATCCAGATAAGGACAGGACAGGTTTCAGAGTCAGGAATTCACAAAAGAAAATGAGAATAATACCTTCACATGCAAAGTGAGGGAGAACAAGGTGCTTCTGGGGACAGTGCAGGGTGGTGCCCCACAAAAGTGCTGTACACAAGAAAGGGCAGTGCCCTTTGATGAAGGTGTGAGGCGGCTATGTTCTAAACTTAATAACTATGCCCTAGGAAAAGCAAGTGATTGATTATAAGAGGTAATGAGGAGTCAGTGGATGACTGTACTGATATTGGCAAGTAAGTAGGATTATTATATGATTAGGATTGAAATAAATTTACCCAGTGTTGGGAGTTTTTTCACTCGCATTATATGTGTTTGAAACAAGTGCTCCACTGATGTGTCTTACACTAACAGATTATCACACAACACAGATTTTCCCTATCAGATGGGTAACTCATTTATTGTCTAGTGATTCTATTATGAAGGAAACAAGGGAGGATGGGGCACAGATTCCTATTGGCTGACTGAGCCTCCTTGAAGAATATCGGTCACTTATGATCCTGAAATTTAGATGGATCTTTTCCTTGTTCTTTTCTGTTTTAGATGTAGGGAGGAGGGGCAGAGATAGTCTTTGATTAAATTTGCTTCTTTTCTCAATTAACTGTGTCAAGAAAAGAGACACAAAGAAAAAGACATGAAGAAAAAGTCACAGAGAGACACACAAATGAACACAGAGAAAAGAGAGCACATAGATTTGCAGAGACACACAAATGAATGCAGAGAAAACACTACACAAATAGATAAACAGAGACCCAAAGAGTGAAGGATACTTAGATCCAGAGAAAGAGTGAGATAGAGATCCACTCACAGACATCAACAGAGATACACAGAAAAATGCAACCACAGAGAAACACACTATGTAGCACATACAGAGAGAGACAATAGAAAACAGACACAGAATTACAGAGACATGTAGAGGGACAATGGGAAGCAAAGAAAAACACAGAGAGAAACTCGCTGGCATACAGAGACATACACACAGGCGTTCAGAAAGACTAACATGGAAAGATAGAGATACACACAGAGACATATGGCCCAGGCAACCCACATGTTGAGACACACATGAAGAGATACAGCAGGATGAGGGATAATTCCAGGTCATGATGATTTTGAAGAAAATTTTATATCTGCTACGTTGCTTTACCTCGAACTACTGTGGGGAAATTCACTGTGCAGATGTTAACAATTTATAATAAAAGCTTGCAACAACAAAAGTCATAAAACTGAGAAATATCTTTAGGATACAAGAATGATATGCTGGGATAGGAATATGTTATTATAGCATATTATACATCCTAAGCTAATGAATTATGATTATGGCTTCTCAAAGAATGTTTCATGGTAACAAATAAAATATTTAAGTTATTTCCTCCTTTTTAAATGGGACATGTTACCATAGTGTGTCAAACTAATTTAATTGATGATTGTAAGAAACCTACTTATAGCTGTGTAACAAAAATGGCAAATATGAAATGATAGGCAAAAATACCCTTGATAAATTAAAGAGAGGAAAAACAAATATTTGCTTGCTTGCTTTCAGTGGTTGCGGTGTTAATGCCAGACAAAATAGAATTCAATTTAAAAAGCACTAAATAGAAAAACAATGGGATAGGGACACAGATCATAGTAGAATGCTTGCCTAGAAAAACAATAGTATATGCTGAATGAAAATATAAGTCACTTGGGAGGCTGAGACAGGAGGATTGCAGGCTTGTAACCAGCCTCAGCAACTTAGTGAGGCCCTCTGCAACTTAGTGAGACCCTGTTTGGAAAATAAAATAAAATAGGACTGGGGTTGTAGCTCAGAGGTAGAACAATCCCCAGTACTGAAAAAAAAATGAGAGATTCAAGAATATTTGTGTATCAAATAACATTAATCTAAAAATTGAGTTATATTTTATTAAATTCCATTCCTTAAATCTCTACAGCAATACATGACAAGAAAGTCACAAGTTAAAGAATTTTAAAAGGAACTAATGATGTACAAAGTTAATCTCCCTTCTAACATCTTCTCTGCTTAATATAAGCATCCCTAATCATTGACTCAACTTTGTTAAATCGAGGTCTTATTCAAACATAATGCAAAGTAAATTTCAAACCTTGAGGAAAATATATGTGTGAAATGTGTGAAAGTAATGCTGGAAGTCTGATGGAATCCCGTCAAAAGAGTCATAAGAGATTCCACTAGAGTGAGACCAGATTCAAAGGTCATATGACATGGCAGATATTTCAAAAGAGAATGATTTGAAGTTTGAAGGATTAAAGGAGACTTCTGGGAAAATCGACAAAGCCCTGAAATATTATTTTGTGAAGTTACCCTCTTTCTGGTATTATTGCCAATCTCAATGCCCAGGGAAGGCTGTTACACTATGTTATTGCAAAAAATAAATAAATAAAAATAAAATTAGGGCTTCATCAAAATTAATACTTTTTCCTTTGATCACTCTTTGCAAGAGTTACATTTCTAAGTACAAAAAGAACTGTCTTTTTTAACATGATCTATGATGCATAAATTTTATTTTTAAAAGATCAAACCACTTTTATAATTTTTATTTTTTTGTTTTTCAGTGTACATGTCAACAAAACATTGGACCTCAACATCCTATGAAATTTGGCTGTTATTTCAAGTGAATTCATTTTAGATTGTCTGTACCTGCCCCTGGGTTCAATACCTACATAATTAAGAACTTCTATCAAGGAAAGTAAAACCTGTTCAGTATTTTTATTGAACATAAACTATGACAGGAACAAAGAATAATGATAGACCTAGGTACTAAAGGTTCAGAATAATATAACTTATAAATGTGAAAAATACAAGTTTTCAAAAAGTTCATTGTGCTTGTGTTTTTAGAAACTAAACCAGAAATTTAAAAAATATTAAAAATTTGTTACAATGAAATATTATGAACTGTTTAGGTCAACTTAATTCTGTAAATTATGACATCATATGCTCTAAATAACAAGTATCTTTAAGAAAAGATTAGTTTTCTATTGAATCTTTTATATCAGCCATTGAAAGTTTTAAAACTTTTAATATTAACCATTTAGTAACTCATTTGATTAGTGAACATTTTTAGTGCATCTGAAAAAAGCACAAATATTTTTCAATATCTACACTGTAATAATGTCTTCTATTTAATCAAAGTGGAAAATGACATTATTTTGCACCTTGTCTTTTTTAGATTTTAATCTTGCTGGGAAATGCTATTTGGCTTAAAAGCTCATATCACTAGGAAAAAATTGTTCATAATAATTTCCCATGTGTTAAGAGTTATATATCTCTCTTTACATTCATAAGAGGCAGAGACTATATCTTCAAGTCCTCACAACAAAACTTCAATATATTTCAAACACAAGTAAAATCAGGGTCCTAATTCTCTAAACATTAGTGCTATATGTAAAAAATACCATACTTTAAAAATTAAACTTGGGAGGAATGATTTTAATACAATGTCAAACTAGGAAGCTCTAAGTCCAGATTCTCCAAAGGAAACTTCAAAACAGTATGGTCATGGTATAAGGACAAATGCATAGACCAACAGAATAAAACAGAGCCCAGAAAGGAAAACTTGAATATGCATAAAAGGATTTTTTATGAGAATACTAAGACCATTAAACACAGAAAGAACAGTCTTTTCAATAAATGGTGTTGAGAAAACTGAATTTCTACATGAATATAAAATTACAAGACTATAGTGATACATGCATAACCATGTTTATAGCAGTGCAATTCACAACAGCCAAATCATGGAACCAGCCTAGATGTCTGTCAACCAATGAGTGAATAAAGATGATGTGGTATATACACACAATGGAGTTTTACTCAGTCATAAAGAAGAACAAAATTATGTCATTTAGAGGAAAATGGATGGAACTCAGAATATTATACTAAGTGAGATCAGCCAGTAATAGAAAGCCAAGGGTTGTATTTTTTTTTCACATGTAGAAACTAGAATGAAAATAGGAAACAAAAGGGAATTCAGTCAAATGAGGAGAGAAACCAGTGCAAAATTGGATAGGGATTAGGGGAGGGAGTTGGGGAAGAAAAAAATGAGGCCTGAGGAAGGGAACAGTTAAAATAGGGTTATATTCACACCTGAAGGTATTATTCCCAATCTCACTAACATGTATGAGGAGGGAGAAAGGGAGAGTGGAGTTAGATATTAATGGAAATACACCAAGGGATATGTGCATATATTTATGTATCACTTTGAATCTCACTATGATATATAATTACAATGCACCAGTAAAAGTATTAAAAATAAAAATAAAATAAATATATACTAAGGCACTCAAAAATGAATGTGAATGTACTACCCGTGAAAAGTAAATAAAATTTTATAAAAATTTCAAATATATTTGTAGGAATCATTAATCCATATACTCCCAAATTTGAAAAAGTCTATACAGAATCTATAGCTCTATTTCTGCTATATTGAGTAATGATTTAATGAAAAAATCACATTTTTTCTTTCTTCATACCAATTATCTTTTTCATTAAAATAAAAATTGCATTGAATCTAAATCAGAATGTTTTTGCATAAATTCTTAATTCAGATATCTGAGCATGTAAAGAAGAGTCTAAGTATTCTATTATGCATTGTGTCTATCAACTCCTGGTCTTTGCCTGTTTATTTTCAATATAATTGTTAACATGAATATTAATGGAAAAAAATGTAACCAAAGAAAATGAATATATTAGCATATTGTAAAACAAATGTCTTGTTTTGAGCACAGTTCTGCAGTTTTCATCTAAATAAAAATACAATACTTAACATGCCAAAAATATTTTTATTAAAGAAATGAGTACTAAGGAATGTACTATTATTTTCTGTTTGTTTTATAGACTACAAAGATTTTGTGATACTATAATTGTGGAGGAAGTGGCCCTATCAAGAACTGCAGATGATAGGGGAATTTGGTACAACCATAAAGAAAAACATTGAAAATACCTATCAAAAAGCTTTAAAGAAGCCAGGCATGGTAGCACACACCTGTAATCCCAGCACTTGGGAGCCTCAGACAGGAGGATTGCACATTTGAGATCAACCTCAGCAACTTAGTAAGACCCTGTTTCAAAAAAAAAATCAAACAGCAGCTGGGAGTGTAGCTCAGAGTTAGAATGCCCCTGGGTTCAATCCCCAATACTAAAAAAATAAATGAATAAATAAAAATAAAAAGTTTTAATGAACCAAGAATTTACTCTAGAGAAAAACATCAGTATACATATTCCCTTATCTTCATCATAGTATTGTTTATTAAAAATAGATTTATTTCACATATAAGATCTGGAATGTAATGGAAATTTATGCAATAACTAAAATGAGGGAGCAGAAGAATATTTAATGACATACAGAATGTTCAAAATTCATTGTTAAGGCAATAAAGCAGTAAAATGAGCAAAATGGAATATATTATAAATCTCTATTTTGGATAAAAACGCATATTTGAATGCATAAAAATCTAGATACATATATGTATCCCCAAATGCTAATAGTTACCTATGCCTGATGAGCTATAGGTGACATTTATTTTACACTGTATTTTAATATTTTCTGAATGTCTATAATGAACTATTGTTGCTTTTACAACCAGCCAACAATAGTTTAAAAGTAAAAGGGAACAACACAGCAACTTTTAACTGTTTATTTCTGGATTTATTTATTTTTGTTTTGTTTTCTGCTTTTTGTTTTTTGTTGTTGTTTTATGTACTTTTATTGGTGCATTATAGTCTCACATAATAATGTAAATCATGTTGAGATTGATATACAAGCACTCAGTATTTGCTGCCTCCTCATTTCCCCCCTTTCCAATACAGAGTACTGAGACTGACATTGGTATATTCACATATGTACACATAGTCGATGGTAGTAATTCCGTTTATGAATCTCAGTTTTCCCCTTCCCCTTCCCTTAAACCACATCCCTGGTTCCACTGAGCCTTCTCCTCCATTATCTGGAGTCTCTCTGGTATCCCAATTTCTCCCTAGCTTCCGCATATGAGAGAAAAGATATGCCCCTTCACTTTCTGTGATTGACTAATCTCACTTAACAATGTTCTCCAGGTCCTTCCATTTTCTTGCAAATGACATAATTTTGTTCTTTATTGCTGAGTAGAATTCCATTGTGTGTATTTCCCACAGTTTTGTAATCCATTCATCTGTTGATGGACACCTAGGTTGGTTCCATAATTTGGCTATTGTGAATTGTGCTGCTATGAACATGGGTATGCATATATTACTGTAATTCTCTGGTTTCCACCCCTTTGGGAAGATACCCAGGAGTGTATAGCTGGATCCATTCCCAGGTTTCTAAAGACTTTCCACACTGATCTCCATAGCAGCTGCACTAATTTGCACTCCAACCAACAGTATAGAAGGGTTCCTATTTCCCCACATCCTTGCCAACATTTATTGTTATTTGACTTTTTAATGATTTCCATTCTGATTGGGGTTAGATGGAATTTCAGAGTAGTTTTGATTTGCATCTCCCTGATTGCTAATGATGTTGAACATTTTTTCATGTATCTATTGGCCATTTGTGTTTCTTCTTTTGTGAAGTGTCTATTCATTTCGTCTTCCCATTTCTTGATTGGTTTTTTTGTTTGTTTTTTAGTGTAGAGTCTTTTAAGTTCTTTATATATTATAGATATTAGTCTTCTATCAGAGGTATAGCTTGCAAAGATCTTCTCTCATTCTGTAGGCTTTCTCTTTAGACTCTTGATGGTTTTCCTTTGATGTGCAGAAACTTTTTAGTTTAATGCTATCCCATTTATTAATTCTTGTTTTAATTTCCTGGGCTGGTGGTCTTGTTGAGGAAATTTCTGCCTGTGTCAATATGTTGGAGTGTTGAACCTATACCCTCCTCTAGTAATTTCACAGTCTCTGGTCTAACTTCCAGGTCTTTGATCCATCTCGAGTTGACTTTTGTGCCGGGTGAGAGGTAAGGATTTAGCTCAATTTTTCTACAAATGGATATCCAGTTTTTCAAGCATCATTTGTTGAAAAGGCTGTCTTTTCTCCAACATATGTGTCTGGCACCTTTGTCAAAAATCAATTGGCTATAAGTTTGTGGATTTGTTTCTGTATCTTCTATTCTGATCCATTAGTCTGTGTGTCTGTTTTTGTGACAATACCCTGCTGTTTTTATTACTATAGCTCTGTAGTATAATTTGATGTCAGGGATTGTGGTGCCTCCTGTATGGTTCTTATTGCTTAGAATTGCTTTGGCTACTCTGGGTCTTTTTTTTTTTCTCCATATGAAATTTGTGACTGATTTTTCTAAGCCTGTGAAGAATGACATTGGTATTTTGATAGGGATTGCATTGACTCTGTAAATCACTTTTGGTAGAATGGCCATTTTGATAATATTTATTCTGCCTATCCAAGAGCAAGGGAGATCTTTCCATTTTCTAATATCTCCAATTCTTTCTTTAGTGTTTTATAATTTTCATTGTAGAGGTCTTTTACCTCCGTGGTTAGGTTTATACCTAGATATATTATTGTTTTCGAAGTTATTGTGAATGGAATTGTTTTCTGAATTTCTTTGTCAGTGGATTCATGGTTGGCATACAGAAAAGCTACTTATTTTTTTAGGTTGATTTTGTATCCTGCTACTTTGCTGAATTTGTTAATCAGTTCTAGTAGTCTGTTAGTTGAGTTTTGGGGGACTTCTAGATATAGGATCATGTCATCTGCAAATAAAGATAATTTTAATTCTTCTTTTCCTATTTGAATTCCTTTGATATACTTCTTTTGTCTTACCGCTCTGGCAAGAGTCTCAAGAACTATATTGAAAAACAGTGGTGATAGTGGGCATCCTTGTGTTGTTCCTGATTTTAGAGGGAATTCCCGCAGTTTTTCCCCATTCAGTATGATGTTGGTTTTAGGTTTATGGTATATTGCCTTAATGATGTTGAGATATGTTTCTTCTATTCTGATTTTCTGCAGTGATTTTAACATGAATGGGTATTCACAGACCACATTGTGCACCCTGAAAAATGTGAATGCCTCTGAATCCTCTCCATTCTGCTTGCTCTTCCCACTTCTGAACCTTCTTTATGTCCCTCAACTTACTTGGACCCTCCAGAACTACAACTGGTCATAAGTAAATTTCTCATCTGTGGTGTATCTTATTATTCACTCCTTTCTTTCACTTTCGTGGGAGTAGCATTTTTCTCTGCTCCATTGATATTGGACCTGACTGTATAATTTGCTTTGACCAATGGGATGTTAGCAAACAGACATAATGTACCAGGAGCTCAACGTACATTTTTGCAGTTGAGCTTGTGTTCCCTTGCACCTCTGTTATTGCCCTGAGAAAATGATTGAGTTACCCTAATAGCATGAAGGAGAAGACAATAGACATACGGTGCAGAGATGCCCTGGACAAATCGACTGAGCTGAGCCCAACCTAGAGAAGGCAACATCATCTACCACAGACACATATGTTAATGTTATTTTATACTCTGAAGTATTAAAGTTATTTTTTGCAGCAATAGCTATTGAATCCACCTTCTCTGAACTCTTTCATTACCATCTTGACTTAATTGACACATGCTTCTCCCCTGCAAGGACACTACTTCTTATGGTTTGGATATAAAATGTCCCTTGGAAAAGCTCATGTATTAACAATATAAAAATGTTCAGAGATGAAATAATTGAATCACGAGGGTTCTAAGCTCATCAACAGATTTATTAGGTGTAAGGTAGGCAGTTAGGATGTGGTTGGAAGAGGTAGGTTACTGAGAGTGTGGCCTTAGGGATATCTATATATCCCTTATCTCCTCTCCTTTCTCTCTCTGCTCCAGCCAACCATGCCCTGAGCTCTGCAGATGTGACCCAGAATAATATGTACTGAAACTTCTGAAACCTCTCAAACTGTAAATAAATAAATCTTCCTTCCTCTAAGTTGTGATCATCAGGTATTTTGGTTCATAGCAGTGAGAATGCTAACTTATTTTTGTACTTTTATTGGTGCATTATAATCTCATATCATAATGTAGTGCATAGTGATAGTGACATGCATGCACATAGCACTTGGTACTGAAGCTATCTTAAATGGAGACTAGACATTTTCCTTTGATTTATGTCCTATAGGGTAAGCAGGTGATTTAAAATTCTTCCTGAATTCCAGTGCCAATTCTAGATGATTTTTTCAATTTTCTTGAGAAATTTCTTCTTCCTTCAATCCCATGATTTGAATTATGTCCCTTGTCTTATACACAGTTTACTACTAATTACAGGCCATCTCACTACTCACTATGGCATTTGGCATATGTTACTGTCTTTCCTGCCATCCCAACTCCCAATCATTGCCTTGGTGCCTTTGATGTCAAAATGAATGTTCCAAAATGGTGTTCCTAGGTTTCCATATCTTAAGCTTGTCATCTTTAGTGTCTAAAACAGACACACAATGACTGTATGTCCTGTTTCTTTTTCTCATAATGGCCTTTCCTTCTAAATTTCAACTACCCAATCCTTAATCCTTAACCCTGCCAGGCGTGGTGGCACACGCTTGTAATCCCAGTACTTTGGGAGGCGGAGACCAGAGGATCCGGGTTTGCGGCCAGCCTCAGGTCTCTCTCTCTCTCTCTCTCCCTGTCTTTCAATCTCTCTCTACCTAGTGAGGCCCTCTGCAACTTCGTGAGACCTGGTTTCAAAATAAAGTATAAAAAAAATAGGGCCGGGAGTGTAGCGCGGAGGTAGAACGCCCCTGGGTTCAATCCCCGGTACCGCAAAAAAAAAAAATCCTTAACCCTATTTTATCTAGATTCCTGACATGATTCTCTGCTTCCAGATTTTTCACTCCTTTACTATCAATGATACCTGCTTTCAACTTTGTCAAGAGGTTCTATCTATAGATCTTCTTCTCTTTTCTCCATAACTAAGAGGCTTCAGTATCAGTTTTTTCCTATCCAGCCCAGAAAAAATGTCTTATCACTTCAACTGTATTTTAATGAAAGCATCCTTTCCCTTTTTCATTTCTATCTGATCAATTATACCCTGCAGATGCCCTTTATAAACCTGTATTAATGCACACACACACACACACACACACACACACACACACCATTCTGTAAAGTATATATTAATGCACACACACACCCAAAGATTGGTGATGTTTCAAGTACAATTTTAACCTCTTTTGGGTTCTTAGAACCTTCAATAGTCCTGTTCCTTGTACCTGATCCATTTCTTCATTCATTACTCTCACCAACAATTCTGAATCTTTCTCACACTCTCAAGTACCTTTTCCAACCCTACTACCCCTCACTTCCAGATGTGACTTTTCTGCCTGCTTCATAGAAAAATAAACTACAAGCTGGACGTGGTGGTGCACGCTTGTAATCCCAGTGCTTTGGGAGGCGGAGACAGAGGATCCGGGTTCGCGGCCAGCCTCAGCTCTCTCCCTGTCTCTTTCTCTCTCTCTCTCTCTCTCTCTCTCTCTCTCTCTCTCTCTCCTTAGTGAGGCCCTCCGCAACTTTGTGAGACCCAGTTTCAAAATAAAGTGTAAAAAAAAAATAGGGCCGGGGGCGTAGCACGGAGGTAGAATGCCCCCGCGTTCAATCCCTGGTACCGCAAAAAAAAAAAGAAAGAAAAATAAACTACATGTGTCAGGCAGGAGTTTCCTTATCGTCCTTCCCATACCCAATCACCAATATTCCCACTAGACTATAAGCTCCTAAAGAGTATAAATAGTGGTTCATAATTTTGATGTATGCTGAGCTAAACACAATGTCTTCATGCTTATATTTTAATTCATATTTGCTGGATGACTCCATCTCCTATACTTGCAATTCCTCTTGCTTATACTTCCCCTATGACATTGAAAATACTCAAGTCTCTTTATCCATGAAATCCTCTCTGGCTAAACTCACCAAAGATAAATACAAAGGCTGAATTTTGTTCTTCTTCATTTTAGCTCCACAACATCTCTCCACTACTCTCTTGGTCTGGAAAAATTCTATTATCCAAAATCAATTGTACTGTTTATTTCTCTTTCTTCTCCCACATCCTCAATTATCTAATCAATAATTCTGATTTCTCTTGCAATATCTTCTTCTCTCACCTTTTAGACACATAAATGGGTATTTCCAGAACATCTTATCCATGTCCATGGTTTTACTCATCACTACATGCCAACAATGCTCAAATAATTATTTCCCATCTTGCATTTTCCTGGCCTACTTCAACCCTCTTGGACATTTGATGGAAACATTAAACTAAGTATATCATAAGTTAAGTTCCTTATCTTCATCATCAAACTTTGTCATTCTAAGATACTGTATAATTTCCATCTCCTGATCACAAGGGTTCAGAGAAGGGAGTAGGGGGAGTCCTCTACTAGAGTAGTGCATAGGGTCATACAAAAGAATACCAGATATTTTAGGGATCAAGAGAAAAACACACTATGTGTAAAAAAAAGTAAGCAAAGAAAATTTTACATATAGAGAGATAGAAATGATTTCTGAACATGAAAAAATCGGTATCCCTAACTATGTTAGTTAGATTTCCATTGTTGGAACAAAATACCTAAGAAAATCAACTTGAAAGGAGGAGAGATTTATTTTGGCTCATGGCTGCAGAGGTTTCAGTCCATGGTTGATTGGCTCCATTTTTGTAGGCCTTTGGCAAGGCAGAACAACATGGCAGGGAGCATGTAAGGGAGCAAAGCTACTCATCTCTGGTAACTGGGAAGCAAAGAGAGGGGGAAAGGGCCAGGTTCCCAGTAACCCACACCACCAATGGCCTAACGTCCTTCTATTTCCCATCTCCTAAAAGTTCCACCACCTCCCAGTAGCACCACAGACTGGTGACTAAGCCGTTAGGATATGGGCCTATGGAGGACACTTAAGATCCAAAACATAAAACCAACAAACCAAGAAATAAAATCATAAATAACATTGATGTATTCCATTGTTTATTGACCTGAAAACAATTATAACTTACAGCATCATTCAATGTGAGTGATGTGGCAGTGAAATGGACAGCCTTACACTTTGCTACTAAGAGTGTTATTTGGCAAAATATTTCATCTTCTTTGTGGCTAATGTCACTCAATAGTTTTGACTCTTTCCTCTCTATCCTCTTCACCAGAAACCTAATGTAGAATCACTATTTCTCTCATGAGCTGCTGCTGTAACTTCTTTGCTGCTCTCCCTGTTTACATGCGTCTTCTCTCTCAAGTCCATTCTGCATCCTACACTAGAACACTCTAAAAGCCAAATCTAATCAGATAGATCCCCTGAGGAAATCCTCCATCAGTGGCTCCCCTTTGTCTCCAAGCAAAAGCTAGATCCCTTAGTCTGACACTCACAGCCTCTTTGGTACTTCTGTGACCCTTTCAACCTAATCTCCAACCTGACCATATGAGTTCAAATCCTGGATCCTTTCCCTACTAACCAAGCAAAGTTGCTTATTGTCTCTCTATACTTCATTGTCCTCTAGCTGTAGCATAGGGTCATAATTGCACTATTACACAGACTTGTGGAGGTTGTATGTGATGTTGTACTGAAGTCCCCATAGCAGTGTCTTACAGGTCATCAACCTTGTAACCATATTTGCTATTATTTTTGCCATTTTTTATTGTTATTGTTATTATCATTATCATTGTTGTTGTTGTTATATTGTCACTCTTCCATGAGGACTCTTGAGAGAAAAACTATGTGAATTGTTCTTTTTTTATTCTTGCATTTTCCCATATTGTTTTCCTTGACAGTCTGGTAAATAGCACTTATTCTTCATACTTTTTCTTATAAATGTCTGGGAAGGCCTGAGTTCACTTTTATCCCATATGCCCATGAGACTTATATTCAAATGAGGACAGACAAATAGGCAGTAAATACACACTTTATATCTGATATTAATAAGTGCTATGGAGAAAAATAGGACTTATTAGAAGAGCCCACAACTGTGTAAATGGTTCCTTTGCTCCAGTAATGCTATATTCATTATTTTAACTAATTATTTTGTTCTATTGTTAGATTATAAATTCCCATGTTTACTTCCTTCCCTATCTTCAGGGCTTGGCATTATGCTCAATGTATGAAAGGTATAGAAGGTCATTAATAAAGACATTAAATTTGTTCCTGGATGCATGCATGGAATAATATGAGTGCACATGTGTAATTTGTACCTTTTTCATTTACATTTGATTACAAAATACAAAATTTTGCAATTAGGTTATCATGATACATTTGTCCTTATTGCAGAGACAATGGAATTTAAATTCACCTGTTTTAATAGGTGAATGTGACTTACTCTGAAAAGCCTGACTTACAAATACCTTCTCCAGAACTGTAACTGGGGAATCAACTGAGACAATCCCCTCTTTATCATTGTTGGGACACTTAAGGAACTCTCTGCCATCTCTAATCCTCCCTGTCACATTAAGAGTTTTAAAGCTCCCATTCAGCCGGGCGTGGTGGCGCATGCTTGTAATCCCAGTACTTGGGAGGCAGAGACCGGAGGATCCGGGTTCGCGGTCAGCCTCAACTACTTAGTGAGGCCCTCCGCAACTTCGTGAGACCCGGTTTCAATAAAGGATAAAAATAGGGCCGGGGGTGTAACTCGGAGGTAGAATGCCCCTGGGTTCAATCCCCGGTACTGCAAAAAAAAAAAAAAAAAATCTCCCATTCTATACAGTTGTAGTGGTCCTTTCGAAAGGTGGGAATGATGACTACTTTCAATCCACAGTAATCCACCCAAGTCTGATTTATACCTGGTGTCCTGAGGTGTTGCCCAGTATGAGTGTTTTAGAGAAACATGTTACACGTGGTCAAACTGTTGTTTTGTGTCTAATTTGATATATTTTATATAGAATTGGCTTTTTCAAGCTATCCTGGGCACATCACCACCATTCACAATGAGGTTTCTGTGGAGTAATCTATTCTGAGTGCCAACCAGCCAATTTACAAAAGGGCATTTGGAATTCTGCCTGTTCATAAATTGGGGTTTGTCTTTACTACTGGACCAGACTTACTTCAAAACCTTCCTGTTCCATTCAGCTCTTCCTCCAATTCAATATCCAATTTGTCTTCAGTGACTACCACAATGCCCTACACAGAGCACTTAACACATGTTAGATGAATGTGAGAACAAATTTTTTAGTTCATTTAAAATTGGAATGAAACAACTAAAGACTACGTCTGACTTTTTAATGCTGTAAGAGTCAAGATTACTTTGGTTACAAATTATAGCAATTCTCTTCAAACTAATTTAGTGATTCTTTTCAAAAGAATAATACATTTGTTCAAAGACCTAAGTAACCATGGAGAAGGATACAGACATTTCTTAGGGACTCAGGGGTCACAGGACTTTCTCAGTCACTCATTTCCATTACTCCCTGTGTGTTGGGTTCATTCTCTCAGACAAGCTTGTTCCACTTGGCAGAGCATGTGGCTGTCAGGATTGCCCATTTCCTTCTTTCTTTTGTTCCTTTGAAATGAATCTGATTCACCTATCTTGGGTCATGTGCTTCTCTCAAGATCAATCACATTCATTGCTACTAAATATATCTAATTGCTTTTTCTTGGCTAACTCCCAAACTCTCATTTTCCATTGCCTACCTAGCAAATGAATGAATGAAACACTGGCAGATTAAAAACAATATGTTCAAATCCAAACTCACTTCTCTTCCTACATGATTTCTACCTTCTGCTTTCATTGTCTATTAATAACATAACAAAATTGATACTCTCCTAGGCATGTGGACATTAAACCTATTCCCTTCTCCCAAATCCAGTTATGTATTAAATCATTAGCTTTTATTTCTACCAGACCTTTCTGCATCTCTTTACTCATTTTTCTTCTCATTTCTACCTCCCATTTGAAATAAACTTTACCCTCTACCTAGACTAATGGAATGGCCCTGCATTTGGTCATTATACTCCCATTCTTTATTCTAATATAGGCTTCATATTGCTATAGAATACCACTTGACAATGAAACCTACCATCAAATCTTTTCCTTATTCAGAGGCTCTCAATGGCTCCTAATGGCTACTGAATGCAGTACGTTCTCATCACCTTCACTCTTAGCATCTGATATTTGAATATGAACCTACCAGTCTTAGGGAAGCTGCTCTCCTCCATGTATTCATAACTTTTGCACATGCACAGCTTCTTCAATGTAAAATGCTGCTCCCTCTCCTCAAACTAGAGATTCAATCTACTTCTGAAAACTCTGTCCATCTTTTTAGGTTTATATCAAGTACCATATTATTTGTGAAACTGTCCATTTCCATCTGATTATGACTTCATTTCCATAGTTCCTATAATTTTCATATACATTCTTCATTTCTATTCTACCTAACTGATGACATGTAGTCACAAATGCCACGTCTATTTTACCTCTTTAAATGGTTACATGGAGCCAGGCGTGCTGGCACACACTTGTAATCCCAGTACTTGGGAGGCTGAGACCGGAGGATCCTGGTTCACGGCCACCTTCAGCTACTTAGTGAGGCCCTCCGCAACTTAGTGAGACCCTGTTTCAAATTAAAGAATAAAAAAAAATAGGGCTGGGGGTGTAGCTCGGAGGTAGAATGCCCCTGGGTTCCATCCTCGGTACCACAAAAAAAAAGGTTACATGGGATATTTGAAAGCAGAGTGTGGGTATTATCTTCATAAATCATTCTGCAAGATGATTACATCACTCATAAAAATTTTGTGCTAATGATATTTTTAAGTAAATTGGAGGACTTTAAAAATTATTTTATTCTTTCATGGGATAAGACTGTGTATGCCTGTTCCCAACTTTTATAAAGATGTACAAAGTCACAAATAACACAATATGTAGCTGTAGTAGTAGCTCTGTATCTTACATATGGGAAAGATCTGCCAAAATTTGAACAGAATTTCCACTTACTGCATAATTAATGATACATTGATTAGCATTGCCTTCTTAAACTATACACTCCATGCAGATCTTTCTGAATTACAAGTCAGAAGTCATTAAAGAAGAAGAGGAAATATTGATTCACCCTGTTCTCTCTACCTATTTCAGGATTCACAGACCAACATGGGTCATGGAAGCTTATGAACAGCATAGGAAACAATCAAAGATCTAACCAGAGAGCCTACAGAGTGGGATAAAATCTCTTCCAGCCATTCCTTTGATAAAGGACTAATATCTAGAATATATAAATAATTCAAAATATTTAACACTATAAAAACAAATAACCCCATCAAAATATGGGCAAGTGAACTGAATAGATGCTTGTCAAAAGTTTAAGAAATACAATCATCCAGTAAATATATGAAAAAATGTTCAACATCATTAGCAATTTGGAAAATGCAAGTCAAAATGACAGACTCCATCTAACCTAGTTAGAATGACAATCATCAAAAATATAAACAATAACAAATTGCTGTGAGGAGATGGAGAAACAGGAGCTCTTAAATACTGTTGGGGGGATTGTAAATTAGTGCAACTACCATGGAGATTGTTATGGAGGCTCCTCAAAAAGAATGGAACCAGTATATAATCCAGCTATATCACTCTTCAGTATTTTTCCAAAAGAATTGAAGTCAGAATGCCATAGCAATATATGCATCCCTATGTGTACAGCAGCATGATTCACAATATCCAAATTATGGAACCAACCCAGATGTCCATCAACAGATAAATGGATAAACAAAATGTGGTATATATACAAAAAGGAATTATAATAAAAGCATTTTTAAAAAACAAAATATCAAGGATTTCCTAATGGGGGTAATGAACTCCTGTTCCCAGATGATTTTTTGAAGTTATTAATTGAAAATTATTATTATTTTTTGAAGTTTTTAATTGACAAATAAAAATTTTATAAATTTAAAAAATGGGAGAAGCTGGGTGTGGTGGCACACACTTGTAATCCCAGTACTTGGGAGGCTGAGATAGGAGGATCGCAGGTTTGCAGCCAGCCTCAGCAACTTAGTGAGGCCATCTGCAACTTAGTGAGACCCTGTTTCAAAATAAAAATAAAATAGGGCTGGGGGTGTATCTCTGAGGTAGAATGCCCCTGGGTTCAATCCCCAGTACCACAAAAAAGAAAAAGTCATAATCCCCAACAGCATGAGCCCATTTTATCAACCAAACCAATCCCAAAAATTGTCCTTTTGTGGCCCCCTGACACTTTCTCCCAGAGATCTCCAATATAAAAATGGCAGAGAGTATTGAACAGCTTTAGAGCATTAGCATTATGAGATGCTTAACTACTTAAGAAAAACCATTGTGGAATTAATTTCACCTATTAAATTAGCAAATATTTTTAAGCCAGCACTCAATATTGATTTGGGGATAGGAAGGTGAACATCTGGTGAACTATAAATGGAATATAGACTAATATAACCACCCTAGAAAGCCATTTACAATGTCAATCAATAGATTTATAAAATAGATACACTCTTTGACCTACTAACTTTCCTCTATAAAACATTCCTAAGAAATAGATAAGTAAATGAAGCGCCCTCTCTCTCTCCCTCTCTCCCTCTCTCTCCCTCTCTCTCCCTCCCTCTCTCTCTCTCTCTCTCTCTCCTCTCTCTCCTCTTTCTCTCTCCTCTCTCTGTCTCTCTCTCCTCTCTCAGCAAAATTCAAGGAGAATCTTGTAGAATGTACAGTTCTCTTGGAGACTGGCTTCACTGAGGTATTTATACTGCTCAATGGCTACTTTCCTATCAATGTTCAAAGTTCTCCATTTTCTTCCCAATATGGAAGACACTTCTGAATTCCTATTCTTGGATCACTCTTTAGAGGTCTTCTAACTAGTTGTTATTTGCCCTTGCATAATTTCTCTCTCAGCTCTTTTACTAACTTCTCTTATTTGTACAAAGCAAAGAAAAAAATTTCAGTTTTTTTCCCACATCCTGGATTGCTGTAGCACTCTAAATTAACAAATGCAGACTTTTCATCTATGCTTTTTCTTTCCTTAATGAAATCAGCCAATTAATCTCTTTGGCCTGTGTTATGTTTACTGTGGTAGAAAGTGAATCTAATGACCGCCAATTTATATGACTGTGTCTGCATATGATGGAGTCTGTCATGGGGCTTTTTTTGCTTTCCCAAGAAGGAGCAATGACTTCACAGATGTCTATTCACACTCTGCCCAGAGCTCCTCTGATCACTGTTAACATTTAAGAGATGATAGGGTGACTGTTAGACCTGGATCAATAAATCAAAGGGAAGCCACTGGTCTCTTGGATATACACACTCTGGCAGAGATAAATTCATTCTGGAGAAGCTGTTGTTGGTCAAGATTTCAAATTCGAAACATCATTTCATCTCACACCAAGAGGAAATTCTAGCTCCTGATTGAAGAAGGCTTTGATGAAACATACTGTGGAGGGTGTTTATCTAAGAGGAACAAATGCCAGCCAAGGTTAAAAACAACCTCACTGATTCCCCAGAGCATTCATTCAAGAAAAGGTCAGTGAGGCCAATTATGATCAGTGGACAGAATCTGTGAGAATGAATGATGCAGTCCAATTTGGAATCTCTGAGTCCTACTGGTTGTGCATCATTGTTGTTTTCCAGTTGTGCTGAGAGTGATTTCCTTGTTTGTCTGAGACATTCTATCTGCTGGCTCCTTGAAATCAGTCTTTGCACTCATTCTATTCCTTCTATGTCTTTTTATTGTGAGAGAATAGTAATAGGTTTTACAAAAAGGCTGATGAGTTGGTTTAGTTGATAGTTGTACTCTTCCCCTCATTTATCATTGTCAGGGGTCCTATCATGGGCCAGCTGTGGTTGCAGGGGAGGTTTCAGAAGTGAGCTCCCCAGAGAACAAACAGCAGCTTTATTAACAGACCTATCCCTTATATAGGGTTCCGGAACAATGGTGCACATTTACATCAGCATGACTTGCGCATGAGCTTTACACTTTGCCTAGTCATACTTACATAACTATATACATATCTGTGGCTGTGTGAGATGCATGTACATCTGCAGCCGTGTGGGGTCATGTCTTCACCGCTGGCCGGTACTTCTTCTGGGCCCTCACACTCCACCCTATACAGGGTGGCATGTGTGACTTGACCCAAAGACCACAACATTGGCCCAATTACCACAACAACAGTAGAGGGTACAACAAATAACTAGTCATCCTCCAGTCACACAGGCAAGGATTGTCAATACCTATCTCCAGGATAATTCCAGTGAGTTCCACCAGGTTGTAAGTGGATCCTCTTGTAAGGCTTGAATAGCCTGTACCTCCATATCCATCTCCACTAAGGCTTGTTGTACCTGTTGTTTGTGGTCTGGAATATATACCCACCATTCTACTTGAAGAAGAGAACATGATCCACCTTGGGCAGCAATGAGCATATCTAACACCACTCTATTCTGCCAAACCACCTTCTGCATCTGGGTGGTTTTGTCCATCAAAAGAGAGTAGAAGAGCTCCTCCTCCCCTCATCTCTGGTAGCAACTGGGGTTCCTCCAAGCTTCTGATTGCTTTCAAAGTACAGGGTATTCCTGCTATTACCTTATCTAAGGGGGGCTTTTCAGTGCAGCAAGGTTACTCATTTAAAACTTGCACTGTCACAGGCATGTTTTGTGATGCCATCTCTTGTGCCCACCATCTCTTCTGATGGGAGGGGGAGGCCTTCAGCTTCTCTTTAGGAGCCTATTAAAACGTTCAATAATTCTGGCTGCTTGGGGCCAGTAGAGAACATGTAACTATAACAGTATCATTACTGGGGGCCTGTCAAGGCCTATGCCCCAAAACGTGATATATAGTAGCCTCTTCCTGGAGGCCCCATTTTCACAGATCCTCCCACATATCCTTGCCCCATAATGAGTGGCGCCCAATCAACCAATCTTGTGCTGCCTATTGGAGAAGCTACAAGGTTAGTCCCTGATAGACTGCCCAGCTGTACAGATATTCAAGGGCCCAGTCTCCTTCATGAGAACTAACCAGACCACCAAGAGCTCAGCCCATTGGCTGGAGCATCCAGCACTGGTCACACATGAGTGACTGCCTATGACAGAAGCCATCAATATACCACACTTATGCAGTCCTCATAGGGACTTGGGGCATCTCCTACTTCTGTGGGTTCCAAGATGGATGCCACTCATAAATGCAATGGCCCCAACAAAGCTTTCCCTTCCACATAGGGACTTGGGGTGTCTCCCACTTCCATGGGTTCTGAGGGGGCTGTTGCTCAAAAATTTACTGGCCCCAGCTCCTGTCAGTCCACTGTCATGCACCAGGAACCATCAGATGTTTGCACTACCCACACAGGAGAGCTGAATGAGCAATGAGTAGGGTAGGTTATACTTGCCTCTTCTAGCTTTAGTATCATTTGTCCAATTTCCTCATGCCTCCCTGCCCTGGTAATTTGTACTGCCATACATTCATAGTACTCATGGTTTGGGGGAGTTGTAAGGGAGCATGATGGGTATGTCCTCTAGTAATAGTCTTTACTACACATACCAGTAACCAGAATTCTCTGTTATCAGCACAGTCAATCTCTGTAACACATCCACCCCCAGGATATACTCAGCTATGGGGTCATGTCAAACTGTTTAGGAGGCAAATATCCTATTCCCAAAGTCACCAGAGCATGTCAAACTGTAATGAGATAGCCTCCATAACCTTCCATGGCAGTCCTAGGTCCTATAAATTTTTCCAGATTGCTGAAAAGGAGGGTACTGTCTGCTCCTGTACCAACTAGGGCCAGGATGCATTGCACATTGCAGGGGAACCTAAAACAATTCCACAAGCAGCTTCAGGTCAGCTGGTTCCCCTGCTAACTGAGTACTTCAGACTAGTCTAGTCTGGCTGCCCATTGGTCGCTGCCACTGCAGCAGTCCATAGCATATGCCATCCACCAGTATCCTGACTCACGCCACACAGCTATTGGCCTCCGCGCAGCCCTGGGCCAAGCCTGCCTCAATCATATTGAACTTCGATAGCCTGAGACTGCTGTGCTGGCATCCACCTCCCTGGACCAAGCCAGCTTCTACAGCCCCGGAGTCTGTGCCTCTGCAGCTGTAGCCAGGAGGTTCTACCTGACCCACAGAGTTGCCATTGCAAGCTGAAAGGAGTGGCTCCAGCACTTTTAAAGCCTTCCTGACTTCTTCTGGCTAAGGATGTACCTCATCCCAATCCTCTGGCAAAGTCTACACCGCCATATATTCCACTACCAGGAACCACAGGGAGGTCAGGGGCCACATGACCTCCACCCTGGGTTGTTCCTCCCAGGGCTGCTCCTCTGGAGGGGCATTAGGAGCACTCACCTCATCCTGCTGACTACACCAATTGTCAGGGACCCTGTCAGGGGCCAGCTGCAGTTGCAGGGGAGGTTTCAGTGGTGAGATCCTCAGCCAAAAGAATGCAAGTGAAGTTGCCACCCAGAGAACAAACAGCAACTTTATTCACAGACCTTTCCCTTATATAGGGTTCCAGACAAAATGGTGCATGTCCATGCCAGTATGACGTGCACATGTGTGTTACACTTTACCTAGTCATACTTACATAACTATATACACATCTGCAACTGTGCAAGATATGCATACATCTGTGGCTGCATGGGTTTATGTCTTCACCACTGGCCTGTACTTCCTCTGGGCCACATCCTCATCTACAGAGTGTGGCAAGCAGAGAGATGCCATTAACACTGTTATTTCTATGCCATTCAAGGTCTATCTTTGCCATCATTACAGAAGTAATATTTTAAGAACAGAGTCCTGGATCTTTGTAATTACTGCAGTCATCACAGGTTTCAACAAATTGCTTTTGGACTCATCCTTCCCCTTATTTTCTCTTCCTTCCTTCTCTCCCTTTTTCCTTTCTTCCAATTCCACAAATGTTTATTGAGCACCGTGTACTATACTAAATGATGGCAACACAGGGATAACAAGAAAAATTTAGTATTTATCCTGAGGGGACATAGAGTCCCTAGAAGAGAAGTCATTACACTTGTGATTCCCTGTTGAAATCTGAGTGTTTCAAAAGCATGAGTACTGGGGGAGCATGGAACTGAGGTTGCCAAATAGGTTTAATAATGAATGGAAGCCTTCATTAAAGAGATGGCATTTCAACTGAGACCTGGAGGATAAATATGGCACAATTATTTTTTAATGTGCCATATTTTTGTGTGAATTAAGTTAGAGCTGTTGCTATTTCCATCACTACTTTATTAAATCTCTTGGTACCTCCATTTCTCCCTTTTAAAAAGAAAGCCTTTAACTCTGACCATCTCATGAGCTGGCTAAAATGTTTTGAGGCCAAAGGAGTAGTCTGAGGCTTTGAAAGAAAATTGCTAACAATGTTTCTTTTTTAAAAAATAAATTCCAAAACTTCAATAATAAAACAACCTACATGGTTTGGATCTGGGATGTCCTCCCAAAGCTCCTGTGATGAAAGAATGGTCCCCATGAAGAAGGTTCAGAGGTGGAGCTTCTAGGCAATGATGGGTTCATGAGGGCACTGACCTCAAATGGATAAATCCACTGATGGCTTCATGGACTACTGGTACTGGAAGGTGGGACCTAGTTGGAGGAAGTAGGTCACTGGGGGTATGCCCTGGAAGCATTCATCTTCTCCTTTGCTCCTCCCTCTCCCTCTGCTTCCCAGCTGCCATGAGCCTAGCAGCTTTTCTCTGCCATACTCTTCTGCCATTATGTTTCTGCCTTGTAGTCAGCTGACAATGAACTGAACCCTCTGAAAATGTCAGCCAACATAAATCTTTCCTCCTCTAAGTTGTTCTTGTCAGGTATTTTGGTCATGGTCATGAAAAGCTAACTCACAATCTAATTAAAAATGTTAGATCTAAATGCACATTTCTCAACAGAAAGCATACAAATCACCAACAGGCATATGAAAAATATGCTCAGCATCACTAATCATCAGAGCAATGTAAATTAAAATCCAGAATGAGATATCATCTCCCTCAGTTGGAATGGCTATTAGCCAAAAGACAAAAAAATAACAAGTGTTAAAATGTGAAGAAAAAAGAAACTTGTATACTATTAATAGGAATGTAAATTGTGGAAAACACTATGAAGTTTCCTCAAATAAAACTAGAACTACCATATGATCCAGCAATCCTATTACTGTTTATACATACAAAAACAAAAAGATCAGTGTGTCAGAGAGACATGCACTCCCATGTTTATTGCAGCAGTATTCACAATTGCCAAGGGATGGAAACAACCTAAGTGTCCACCAGATAATGAATATATAGTGGTACATATACACAACAGAATACTATTAAACCATTAAAAGAATTAAATCCTCTCATTTTGAAAACATGGATGGAACTGGGGATCATTATGTTATGTGAAATAATCCAGGCAAAGAAAGACAGGTACTGCATGACCTCACTCATGCAAAATCTAAAAAAGTTGATCTTGGAGAAATTGAGAATAGAATGGTGGTTAGTAGACACTGAAGACAGTAGGAAGAGAGGAATGGAGAAAGTTTGATCAATGGGTAGTAAGTCTTGTTAGATAAGAGAAAGAAGTTCGGGTGAACTATATTGCAAAGTAGGGAAAGAAAGTATATCTATAGTATTGGTATAGATAGAAAGAAGTAGACATAGTAAAAAAGAAAAATAGCATTTATAGTCATAGATAGCAAAGATGTACTGAATATTTGAAAATGGTAGAAGAATGGGTTTTGAATGTTTCCACCATAAAGAAATAATGTTTGAGAAGATAGATATGTTTAACCTTATTTAAACATCACACAATGCACACATATATCAATTACCCCATTACTATGTACATTTTTATGTATCAGTTGTAAAAGACATTTAATTTAATTATTTTAAATAGCAATAGCCACAAAATCAGATGTACATTAGTTTAAACTGAGTGTCAGGAAATTACTTAAAACATCATATCCTTGACTCAGAAACCCTGAAGAACTTCAGTGGGAATAATATCAGAAAACTCACCAGGGACTAAATAAAAATAATTGATCAACAAGAGGAACAATGATTAATTTAGATTAACATAATTTACCACTCAAAAAAGGTTAACCCTCAACATGATACTGTGCAAGTTCTATACAAAAATAAGTGAGATCTGAATTTTTAGGAAATCAGTATTAGAAAATCATTGTTGATACATGAATTTGGGTCTTTGCTTAAAGCCTACAGTCTGTGTCTGAGAGCAATGGGGGACAAACTAGAGGGGAACTGTGGTGTCCCTATTGGGAATCCCCATCTTTTGGGAAACAGATCCATATATAATCTCCTTTTGCAGGCTAGATGAATGTTTCATTTCCTTTATGACCCACGAATGTCTTCCTCCAGTACCTGAGAGACATCTCTTTGAAATGCAAATAAGAAAGGAGACAACACCCCTATTTCCCAGTTTCTATGGTAGAGGAGGACTCTAACATTAATAGGTACCTTGTTGCAAAGCTACCTCATATGAGAAAGATATGAAAAGTTTGATTTTCCTCTGGATGGAACCAATTAGCTCACACAGATGGCTGTTCCAATTACCATGGTACAGTTAGGATGAATTATATGTGACAAATGGTACTGTCAGGCCCTTCTACCTGATAACTAGTTAATCTTCCTCTTAAAACCATGTATGCAATGGGTGGCATCTGCTTGGATAAATAAAGGGATGAGATTCCTTATGGCCCTGCAATCTCCTAGCACGTTGTCTGTGATGCGTATCACATTCTAGTTTGGTGCCTATTAAAAAATAACAGTGATTTTTTCTCCCCTACTTTCTTGGGGGAGGTTTCCTTTCCTATAAAGTGGGAAAATAATATTTTTGGAGGGATGCAACTAGGAAAAGTAGAAGAAATAGTCTCCTTTATCTGTAGAGAAGCTGGGATTCCTGCTTTGGGGAATTTGGATTCCCAAGGCTGGAGATTGTGAGTTCTCTCATTGGCCATAAATAATGTCATGTGCATATAACTGCTAAAGTTACTATCCAAAGAGATTACCTATTTAGTCTTTCAATAGACTATCTAAAACTTCACTAAGTTTACTAATCATAGTTTCAATAGAAAACAAACCATTCTAAGCATTTTACATAGGAAATAATTAATACCAAATATCAGAGGCTCACACAACAATTGGAGAAGGTGACAGAAGTGGGAGAGTAAAGGTCAGGGTGCCTTTTGCTAGTTTTCAGCCAGCTGAATATATTAGCTTTGTAACACTACAGCAATGTGCCTAACTAACTTACAAAGATAAAAAGGTTATTTAGTCCACAGTTCAGGAGTTGCAAAGTCCGAACAACGTAGCAGAGGACTAGTGAGTGCTGCCCTTTGACTTCCCAGCCTGATAACACAGATGGCAGTGGTAGGTGCACACAGGGGAGTAAGCGATTAGACCTCCACCAGGAGCGGAGATAAGGGAGCACAGGGTCAAACTCAGGCTTTTGCAACAATCTCCTTGCGATAACTATGAAGGAGTCCCATGAGAACTATCTTCTGAAGGCATGCCCCCATGTTCTAAGGACCTCCCTCAAGATCCCTTGTCCTAGAGGCTCTGTGGCACTTCATAGTAGTGCCATCCTGGGCACAAAGGGTTTTTTGTTTTGTTTTGCTTTTGTGGTACTGGGTAGCTAATGGAGGGACATTCTACCTCTGAGCTACACCCCCAGCCCTATTTTATTATTTTGAAACAGGGTCTCACTAGGTTGTAGAGGGCCTTGCTAAGTTGCTGAGGCTGGCTACAAACCTATGATTCTCCTGTCTCAGCCTCCCAAATTCTGGGATTAAAAGAGCACACCACCAGGCCCAACTGCACCAAGCTTTTAATCATGAGGCTTTTAAGTCATTCAAACCACAGTACTGAATATATGAGTTGAATTGCAGGGAGCCACCACTGTTGAAGCACAGTTGGGCACCCCAAAACTACTGTCAAAACCCACAGTCCCTGGAGTCCTTGTTCCTGCTCACCTCAGCTGAAGAAGTGATTGCTCATCCTCTTCCACCTTCCAAACATCGTGTGACAGCCTCTCCCTGATTAGAACATAAACCAGAACTCTGCTGGCCAGGAAGTAGGGAAAGCAGTTTCCAGGCTGCTAGCCTCTGAAATATGGAAGAGAATGTAGCAAAGGAACAGGAGTGATCACACGAGAGGCCAAAATCAATGTGTCATCCAGATTTTTGTTGTTGTGACAAAACTGAGAAACATAGAGGAGGAAAAATTTATTTTGGTTCATGGTTTTCAGTCCATGGTCAGCTGCCTCCAGGGAAGAAACATCATGGCAAAAGGTTGTGACAGAAGAAAGCTGCTCAGAGCCTGGCGTGGTGGCGCACGCTTATAATCCCAGTACTTTGGGAGGCAGAGACCGGAGGATCCGGGTTCACGGCCAGCCTCAGCTCTCTCTCTCTCTCTCCCCCTGTCTCTCTCTCTCTCTCTCTCTCTCTCTCTCCCTGTCTCTCTCTCTCTCTACTTAGTGAG